>JABXJD010002716.1:0-45815 GCA_013375575.1 Percina caprodes
CTCAATGAGGAGATGTAACAGTGAAAACAACAATCATTGTCTTAGTTGGAACTGTCCAAAGTATAACTATACAAAGTGACAGTCAGGCTTTGAGTGATTTGACTATCCTCAACACAGTAAGTCCTCAATACATGGCCGAAAGTGTGTGGACACCCAAACATTACACTCACGTCTTTCAACAGAACTAAAAAGGCAGAAACATTGTCATGCAAAAGAAAACTCTGATTGGACAGATAGTCTAGCTGGCTGTCTGGATTTACCCTGCAGAGATCTGAGGACCAGGTAACCAGAGTCGTCTGCATTTACCATGACAACAAGGTGACGACAAAGGCGCGACAAAGGCGACAAAGGCAACGAATAGGCAATGAAAATGTGACAAAGAGGCTACAAAAAGAGGCGAAAGGAGACAAAGGAGACAAAAAGGCAACAACGTTTCTACCGATTTTGTGTAACCCTGGTCGTGCAACAGAAAACTCAGATTGGACAGATAGTCTAGCTAGCTGTCTGGATTTACCCTGCAGAGACCTGAGGACCAGGTAACCATAGTCCTCAGAAATCAGCCGCAGGTTAGAGCGCCGACACAAAGGAAGAGGAAGGGACGGACATCTGGCCGAAAATGAGGGACATCAGGTGGGACCCCAGCGGCCACACATCCAAACTAGGGGTGGGAATCACCAGGCGCTTCGATGCGATATCGTCACGATGCGATATCCTCACGGTACAATATCATCCGCGATACTTATGCCACAATATGATATTATTGCGATTTTAAAATTATTGCAATATGTGACAATTTATTACCTTTTTCCAACTTCTAATTTTCCCAATTTCAAATGATGTCCCCAAAAGTCTGTTTACGTCAAATCTGTTTTATCTAAAAAGATCCATTTCTGCTTTCTCACTTCAATATTACTGGGGTAAAATTGCCCCTGAAAATATCACGATACTCTGCTAATATCGATTTTTTCCCCACCTTTAATCCCAACACTTAGCAGGTGTGAGAATTACTGTAAATTTGCAGTTTATTGTACATTTAACTTCTTTCATTTGAGCCAGCCTGCAGGAAAACCAGAGGCAAAGCAATAATTTGAGTAATAAAACATCTGGATACAGAAAAGGTGATAAACCCCGCCCCCTCCATGTTAGAGGCTGGGACACAGACCAAAATCAAAGTACCGCGTCAAATACATTTCCCCAAAGTTGGTCTCTTTCATTATTTAAGTTAAATTCTGATCACGCATTATGTTTGTTGAAGTGTTGAAGGAAAACCAGGAAAACAAAAGCAATCATTTGGAAAAATAAGAAACAAGAACCCTTTTGTCACGATATGTTGTGTTTTTCTGGCGAACAGAGTTGTGGTGCAGCCCGGTCCAGACCTCCAGCTCAGACCCAGCGGACTGGAGTTAATGTTATCTACATAGTTATCATACTAGTTAAGCAGTTGCACATTTTTGTATTCCCAACTTGTATATTTTCATATATTTGTTCTTGTATTTTATCCTATTAGTATTATTTCATATATATTGTATGTACCGTTTGTATTTTGTATTCTAGTATTTTATTTATATTCTGTGCTGTGTGACTGTTTTTTGCTGCTGTAACACTATAATTTCCCCTTTTATTGGGATCAATATCTATCTATCTATCTATCTATCTATCTATCTATCTATCTATCCCTCTATCCATCTATCCCTCTATCCATCTATCCCTCTATCTATCTATCTATCTCTACATACGAGGGAGGGGTTTCTATAGCTGGCAGTGAGGCTTCTCTGTCTTTCTCAGACTGTTTCCTCGCGTATTTGTTTCAGTAATGGATGACTTAGCATAATTTAAAAATCATATATTTTTGTTATTCTGTTTTCTTCCATTGTATGTTGGTAGCGATTCATAAATCAAACCATTTTTATACAACAGGCTTGGACATCATAACTGCTTTTTATCGCAGCTCTTTCATGTCCCAATGTTTTCTCAGGCATTTCAACCTTCACTGACACAAATATCCGGCTTTTATTTTTTGGGAACATCTGGCGCGAGAGACGGAAATCCAAAATGTTCTGCTTGAACTTGCAGGAAATTAAATGTCCCCGAGCCCCAGACAAGGGAGAAACACTCAAGATTTGCAGTTATGGAATAAGCTTAAATGGTCATATTCATACAGTAACCAGTTCATTCTCACCATACGGCGTTATCCTGGCAAACACACGAAAAACCACACTAGGGAACTTTTCCCGCTTCGGGCCCCCGACAGGTTGGACCCCGAGTTGCCCCATTAGGTCTCATTGGAACTACAGATCCACTACCCGATCTGGCAAACTTGCACAGTGTGGTTATAGCCGGTAGGGAGACGCAGCGGATGCAGAAGTGCCGTTCACCTTGTTACGAGCTGATGAACCACTGAAATGATTTTGGAAACTTTATGGAATTCTGCACAAAGGCTGGATTTTGGGACTTCAGATACAGTATTAGGGGACCACTAAGGTCTATATAAAAAGAGACTTCAGATACAGTATTAGGGGACCACTAAGGTCTATATAAAGAGACTTCAGATACAGTATTAGGGGACCACTAAGGTCTATATAAAAAGAGACTTCAGATACAGTATTAGGGGACCACTAAGGTCTATATAAAGAGACTTCAGATACAGTGGGGACCACTAAGGTCTATATAAAAGAGACTTCAGATACAGTATTAGGACCACTAAGGTCTATATAAAAGAGACTTCAGATACAGTATTAGGGACCACTAAGGTCTATATAAAAGAGACTTCAGATACAGTATTAGGACCACTAAGGTCTATATAAAGAGACTTCAGATACAGAATTGGGGACCACTAAGGTCTTAAAAAAAATAAAAAAATAAAAAGGTTGCACCCAATATGGCGACATTTGGAAATCGCATCATAAATTCCAACGGCATGTGATTTTCCTTAATTATTAACTTTATATCAATCTAGTCTTCCTCCTATTGGAACCAGCTCACGGAGATCTAATCTGCACGGCAACAAACTGTTTTACAACTTAATTCACAAACCAACTGCAATTACGGAGAAATAGCCCAATTTCCAATTACCTTATCAGAGTGGAGGTCTATTGACATTTCCACAAAAGTCATATAATAGCATTTAAACATACAGACTCAGAAATGGCACATACTAAGGAAAGCTCATTGTGGGACTGGCTCCATCTTTCCATAAATCGACGAGTAATCCTGATCCATAATCCTGATTTCAATATTGACCAAAATATTTGTGAGTTTGAGTCATTTCCATAATGGAGCAGCCCCAATTGTTGTCTAACTGTTTTTATTCTGTAAAGCACTTTGAATTGCCCTGCCTTTAAATCACGCTACTTTGGGAACCAATCTGTAGTGTTAAAAAAATAAAAGGTTGCACCCAATATGGCGACATTTGGAAATCGCATCATAAAGTCCAACGCCATGTGATTTTCCTTAATTATTAACTTTATATCAATCTAGTCTTGCTCCTATTGGAACCAGCTCATGGGAGATCTAATCTGCACGGCAACAAACTGTTATCAAATCATAAAGTTTTGTTTAACAACCCTTAATTCACAAACAAGCTGCAATTACGGGGAAATAGCCCAATTTCCAATTACCTTATCAGAGTGGAGGTCAGCCAACTACATTGGCATCTACACAAGCGAGTTGTGTAAGGTGCTCAGAACGCGTCGTGGCAGCGTTACATCAAACTTATCAGCATATCAAGTAATAATCATCAGTGTGCGTCTACAGTTATGGCAGAGCAATAAAATCACAAGACGGTGAGTTCAGTTGGGTGCATCGCTCAGGGACAGCTTAGCTACATAATCAGCAGCCGGTCAGGACAGGTATGGGCAAACTACGGCCCACGGCCATGCCGGGCCGTTAGCCTTCTTTAATCCGCCAGCTTAACTTGTTTAAAACTATATTATTAACTTTAACTATTATTATTAAATCACATTCATTTTGACTTCCCTGCAATTGCCACTGTGCTGTGTTGCTTCTTGATTTGGATTTATTTTTGGGATTTTATTACCAAAAAGATTAAAAGTGTTATATGTTTCACAAAAAAATGGGATGGACAATTGCCAAAAAAAACCTTCAAGGGGCTTGATAAGTGGCAATCTCTATAGAAACAATTATATTTACCAATTTAAAAACACTTATTATTATACATATTATTACATATTATTATACTTCTTCTGCTCACACGAGCGGTACATTCTGTACCTTCCACTTGTTGTTACTCAATGTACTTTTCTGGAGGCCACTGTGACCCTAACGACCTCATCTTTACCACTTGAGCAAAACCATCTGTGCATCAGCGTTAGCTTGGTTTGGGAATGCAGATGTGTACTTTTAACCAACAGCTTTCTATGACCGCACACAACTCTGTTGCAATGAGTACACACTACCATTATATCCTTCTATGGTCATAGAATAGTTCATAGTGGTCATAGTTTTGTCTTTAAGCTTTTTGAGTGTTATTCATTTTTATCTGCTCTAGCAGATACAGATATGGTAATAACAACGTTAACATAAATAACATATTTATCTCAACACGTTGGTCCACGTCAGCGCTTCCACAACTTCTTCCCCCATCGCCGATATTCGCCAGCATTTACTCCACGACGGCCATTGCTCTGGACAGGTGTGTGTGTGTGTGTGTGTGTGTGTGTGTGTGTGTGTGTGTGTACACTCACAGGGTGGGTGTCTATGAAGAGGCCGTGCTCGTCCTCTGTGGGATTAAGGCCCAGCACGTAGTCCAGCAGCACAGGATCAGCATTGAAGAAGTGAGGATGAGAGATGAAGACTGGAGAGTCTGTAAATCGAAAAAGAAAGTGTGGAATTATTACAAACCTGTCACCAGATATAGATCTTTAAGTACATTTAGTCATGTGCTGTACTTAAGCACATGGACTGGAAAAATAGTGGACGTAGCCGTTTTGAAGCCTCAAGTCTGGGAATTTGGGGGTTATTTTGGAACCCGGTGTGATGATTTTTGGACAGTGGAGCTGTTGTTGTTGTGTACGGTTTCACGGCGCTGCGCTAAGCTAAAGGCTAAAGGAAAGATGCCTATTTCCAACCCTTCGGACACGAGTCATCCAGCGGAGATTTACCCGCAGGTATACAGACTTTTGGGTACTGCCGCCGTTCATCTGCATGTGTGACAGTAGCGAGCTTGGTTGGCAAAAGGCTGAACAAGACATTTTTTAGGCGACCAAAACTTAGTCAGTTAACTTTGACGAGTGAAAACACACAGACCCGAGACTAGGGGTGGGAATCGCAGGGTACCTCAGGATCCTATATGACTCACGATACCGATAATATTACCATACAGCAATTCTGCGATAATCAATACATTACTAGAACCTAATGACACATCACGATATCGGTCTAACTATGAACACAACATGCCCGTGAAAAGGTTACGTGCAGGTTTTCTCTGGTTCAACTCTGGGTCCAGATTTTGGGCTTAACCCTCATGTTGTCCTCGGGTCAAACTGACCCATTTTCCTATTTTAAATGTTCTTTTTAATTCCCAAAATAACATGATTGATTCCACGCATCGCTCTTAGGCAAGTACACATCTCTACTTTTATTAATTTGGGGCGTCTTAAAGTGACAAACATTGAAAAAAGGCATCAAAAGTGATGAAAAAAGGGGCACAAACATAAGAAAAATTAAAAGCATCGATAAAAAGCCGCAACAAAAGTGTTGGTTTTCAGTTTTGACGGAAAGACAACTCAAGGGTTAAACAGGGCTAGGGTATCTGTTATTTTCCTTAAACTGCTGCCTGCCATCCTGTGGAAAACCTCTTCAGCTACAATAGGAAACTTCTGTTCAAGTTTCACCACCTAAAGCTGCCATGAAGTACTGATAATGGGAGCAGGGCGTTACTTTATTTATATAAAATACCAATATTTGGCGCCAGCGTATCAATTCTTGTATTGCACAAAGAAGAAAAACAATATATTGCTGTAGCGCTATTAATTCTTACACCCAAGAACCCAAAAACATGTTCAGATCTGATTTTAATGTCCACAGCCTCTGTCCTGATTGACAGGTCCTAAAGCATCCCCTGCTTTATAGTCTATTATCAAATTCTTTTATTTTTTACCTTTTTATAAGCAGAAATGTTGACATGTCATAGTAAGAACAGCACAGGTGTATTCAAAACCATTAATGTTGGCTGCATTCCACTTAGAAGAGGCCCTGGTGTTGTACACTGGATGGAACTGAGCCATCGTTGAGGTTCTCAATTTCAGCTGGGCTTTTCCTACTATGACAAGTCAAAATGTCTGCCGTGAAAAGGTCCATAATAGGACCACAATTCACAAAATGAACAAGATGCTGTATTGTCACGTATACGTGACCCACGTTGACTCACTGTGTCGACAGCTGCTGACGTTCAGCAGACCGGACTGCCTGCAGGGGCAGAAGCCTTCATTGGGAGCGTAATCCGTCCCGTTGGCGAACAGAGTCTTGGGTGCAACATATCGATACAGAGGAATACCCTTCATCTTTCCGTCACGCTGGTAAACAAGCTCCATGGATCTGACAAAAACATAAATAAGAAAAAACAGGGTGTTTCATAAGCACACAAAAGAAACATGCAATAAAAGAAAGGAGAAAGGAGTGGGAAACACTCGCACCTGCAGGCGTCGGGGCTGTAGAAAGGTAACGTGCTCTCTCTGGTCATGAAGGGAGGCCACATCTGTCCAGCTGTTCCATTGATCATGTTGCACTGAGGAGTCCTCCAGTAGTTCAGCTACCAACAGAGACCACAGTCAGGTCAGGTCGGTGGGAAGAACATACTGCACATAACAAAACCTGCAGGTGTTGCGTTGGCATCTCACCTCCGTCAGGCCGTTCCACGAGTCGACTTTGTGGACTTTCCTGATGTCGTCTTTACCGGTGTGGATGGTGAATAGGCCGGTGTTGGAGCTGTTGAACTAAATAGAGAGATATATATAAACTTTTATTTCAGACCCAGGGGGATCCATATCACAATAAGAACATACACAAACACAAAAATACAAAGCCTTCCACAATGTTCAGTGTCTAATATACAGACATGTTCGCCAATGGTTCCACAGTCTGGAAGAGAATCCGACAGAACTGCATACAGGGTTAGCCAAAACAGTGATTAAGTCATTTTCTGACTCAGATACCCTACACATAAATCTATAGATCAGGTTACGTAAAAAAAAGCAGAGCAGGTAGGTACCCCAACGCTGATAAACATACGGCTCGCACTGGAGCTTCTTGGAGCTCCCAGCAGCAGCCTCATGCTGTCATTATGAGCCACTATGAGTTGTCCAATGCTGCCTTGCTTATAACGACACTACGGGGTAGGTCTGATACAGAGGTGTACAATACCCTCTAAAGAGTGAGATTTTCACAGGTACAGAGCACATGCTGAACTTACGACACAGCATGTTTGCTTGAGCATACAGCTTCCGACTGCCTACAGATATCCTTATCATCAGAAAGGTCATTTGCAATAATATAGATAGACAGAGAGTCTTTATTGTCCCATAGGGATAATCATTTCAACACATCTTTTCGTGTTCCATTGCACAAACAACACATAAAACACATAACACATATACAAAAAGACACCCACATAGACACTAGAGCCTGACCATATTACCTGTAGGGAGCCAACCATATATCGGTCGGCTCCCTACAGGTTTCTCTGTAGTTTAGGCGAGTCCTCTCTAACTGGGACGTTTTGGGACTGATTGGTGGGACTGCTGTGGACGAAGTACGGAGATACTCTGGTAAGAGATAATGAGGTGTAACCGTGTATCAGCTGATTTAAATAGCTCCCGTTACTGTATTGTGTCAACTGTATTCCTGTATTACAGTTAACTCCATTTAATATTGGATGTGGCGTTTTGTATGCGGGTGCAAATGCTCCCCATCGCTGCGTCGAAGCTTAGCTGCCCAAGCGACTGCGATCAGGGGTGCACAATATATCTTATGTTTGTTTTTATCGTCATGGCAATATCACCCAGCGCAATGAACACAATGCGAAAGGCACTCTGAGATTTTGTGAAAATATCAGTAGAAAATACTTTTTTTTTTTTTAAAATAGTGCTGAATATTCAATTCAATGTTCAATTTCTCTAGAAGAATGTGGAAATGATTTCCTTTCATTTGTTTTGAATTCTCCAAGCAATTTGTTTCATTTTAGCAGAATACTGAAAGCACTAGAACTGAGTACACCTTAATATCTGTTGATTTATCACGATAAGTGATATTGTTATCGCGATATTCAACAACGTTATTGCCCATGATGTGCAGCCTTAATTGTGATTGGCTTAAAGAAACGTGTGGTGTAGCCAGCCCTTCCTCCACAGCGCTGTGGAGATCGGACAGCCAGTGCAAACTACGGTTATCACCGACTAGATTTAACAAATCATTTTAAACACTCACGTCAGCAAAGAGTCCAAACTTCCCGATGTGGGCAGCATGCCGGGCAGGTATTTATTGAGGAAATCAACCAGACCGCTGTCGTGGCCCCACATCAGCTCCCCACGGGCTTGGTCAGAGCGGCCCCTCTTTGAAAGTCTTGAAGGTGGCGCTCATCATTAAGCACAGGGAAGGGCATGTTTTCCATCATGACGGATGCACCCTGAAAACACAGATGGGAGAAGGCCTGGGTATCAATACGAGTACTAATACTGTGACTTTGATATTAGTTTCCAAATACTTCTTTTTTTCTACACCAATTTTATAAAACAAAGAAATTACAACATTACAACATTACGGGAAACAAATCCTTTTATGTATTTCTCAGCTTCTACTACGTGAGCCCATCTCTGTGTAACGTAGATTCTACTGCGTGTCTTTAAGACGTGTAACGTTAGACAGCCAATCACAGCCATGATTAAATATTGGTAGAAGCATGCTGATTGGCTGACGTTGATGAGATTTGCTCTGTAGGTAGTGAAATTGGGTATTGAATGACGAAGCATTTTTCAATACTTTAGAGCAGGACCAATCATCTGAAGCACGAGTATACTGGAGCACGACACCGTGTCGCTCCGGTTTCTTCCCTCCATAAAGACATGCATGCTAGGTAGGAGTTAGCCGATTGGCTAACACTGGCGTAAACAAAAATGTTGATTAATGTGCATTGTCCTAATCAAATAAAATCTGAATCAATGCTCAACTCATTGTTCGTTGCAGTATCCTCCCAACCACCAGAGGGCGTACAGACAAAATAATCTGTAAATATTTTTATCTCTTAAGAACTGGTAGAAAAAGAAGCAAAGGGATGAGACTGACGGCGACAGAAGTTAACACGTCCATGATAAACTCCGGTGCTGCGAAACATTACATTCATCTACTCTAACCATTACCATGACTGTTGTTTATCTTGTCCCGATCTGGCTCTCGGACCGTGACAAGTATGGAGACACACCACATTTAAAAAGGTATAACAAAAGTAATTTATTCTAGCAAACGATAACTCATACGTCCAAATAGAACGCAAAACAAAGCATGTCATGTGAAAATCAGTCCAGTCAGTAATGAAGGTGTGAATGAGTGAAAGTATAGTGTTGGTGTAAGTGTAGAAGTGTGGAAATAAGGCAACGAAGAACTCAAAAGACGACGTAGTCACATCCTTGAAGGGGACGCCTCCGCTGACGGAGAAAAGAAGAAGAGACGCCATACTGAACTAGTACCAGGCTTAAGTAATCGGCACACACTGAGGCGCTCAGGTGTTCATGATTAACCTAATGAAGCAAGCACAGGAAAGTTACACAGGACAGCCCCACAGGGTCATCACAATCTCCAAAGATAGTGACTGAAAATAGAAAAAACTGACCCCCTAGGTGCCCTTTACCCCCTGTTGAAGATCTCTGCTTCAGAATCCAATTCTGAGCCTAAAGGTATTGAATTTGGCTCTCAGTCCTAGATGGGAGTGAAAAGGCAGATAGGATAGCGGGTGAGTAAACTAGAGGACGTGTGTGTTGGCCAGCACGGCGAGATGTCGTCTTACCAGCACCAACATGTTTGGAATCGTGACGACGTCGGACTCGTTCCCGAAGACATGGCGAAGAAGAAGTGTTCTGTATTCCCTGTAGGACACGGTAGCGTTGGCGTGAAATGTGATGTTGTCTTTCTGAATGTGTTTTCTGAAAAATAAGCAAGACAATATCAACGATTAAACATTTGTCTCCCTCACTGTTAAAGCTTCAGATGTTCTCCTAGAAGTCTCCTTGCTGTCCAGATTAGAGAAGATCAAGAAGTTCATAAGTTTTTCTTATGCTTTTTCTTATGCATTGTGATTACTAAGACTCTGCAGCCTATACATGAAATCCGACACTTCAGAACATTATGTGCAGCCCGTTTTCTTTCCTCAGCTCAAAGGGGTGTGCAGAAGGTGACCAGTTAGCAAGAATCAGAGGTATTTAATGTGTTGGACCTTTTTACCATCCACATCCTTCTGTTTGCACATCACATCTAGGTAAATGTATGCATGCTGTAAGTATTTTAGAGAGTTCTCAACGTACCCCTCATTGTACAAATGGAGTACTTATGCAACTATGTCTGGACCACATCCCACTGTGGTACTGTACTTACTGTACAGATTACTTAAAGAGTACATAGTGTTCCCAGTGGGAAGTGGGCCAGGCTTAAAGACACAGCTGTACAGCTGTAGCTGGAGAACATTATAGCAGCTTATGGATAGCCATAGCGTGCACAATAGATAGATAGATTGATAGATACTGATCCCAATAAAATGGGAAATTATAGTGTTACAGCAGCAAAATCAGTCAGCACAGAATATAAAGATGAATGAAATACTAGGATACAATATACATACAGTACATACAATATACATGAAATAATAATAGGATAAAATACAATAACAAATATTTGAATATATACAAGTTGGGAATACAAAAATGTGCTTAAAACTGCTTAAATAATATGATAAATACGTAGATTAATGTATAGATGGAGTGTTACCAGAGTGCAATAAAAAAAACAGACAAGATAGTCTCAATTTGAGTCCAAATATCTCAAATATGTCAGACATGTAATCCTATTTGTCATATATATTACCCAAAGCAGCAAAATCAGAGAAGAAGGGGCCGGGAGAAATCATCTTGCAACATATTTACAGGTTGCAGGACAAAGTGTGCTGATAAATGCAATACAGCACACACAAAAACAACCATAGGTAGTTTATGGTTCAGCGGTTGTTCTCGGGTGAGTTTTGGATGTACCTGTACACATAAGGTCCTTTCTGCTCCACCATGGGCTTCTCTCCGTTCAGGACCTCTTTCGGGTTGAGGACGTTGAAGAAGTAGACAGACATGTAGAAGGGCACAGGGACATCCTTCCACATGGTGTAGGACATTTCATTCTTAGGGTCGATCACCGTGTTCTGACATTAGAGGACAGAAAGAAGGGTAAATCATACAAAAAGGGATGCAAAATGCCTGAAAATTGGAATTTATATTTCTTTTTTTTTTTTTTTTAAATATGTTTATTGAAATTTTTGTTTGCATGTTGATATAAACATAGCAAAACGGTAACAACGCTCAGTACAACATTAGTCCGTACACCTTTACAATTCACATGCACTCAACCAGCACAATGAGTAGGAATAAAATGAAATAAGAAATGAAAATATATGTACATATATACCATACATACATACATACATACATACATACCTATATCTCAGTTCTCAAAATGACCAGGTTACAAGTACAGTGTTATGAGTAGGACAAAAGGGGGAAGAGGCAGAGGCTAGCCAAGGACAACACTCAAGCACTGAAGCCACTGTGGTGTTGGAAAAGTGAAGATATGGAGCCCAAATGTTTATAAACTGTCCCTCTGAAGAGTGAAGCAGACAGGTCAGGTACTCAAGAGGAAAACATTCCATAATTATCTTATGCCAGTTTGATTTAGTAGGGGGTTTGTCACTTATCCAAGACAAAAAGATGTTCTTCCTTGCTGCATATGTGAGGATATTGTACAGTCTAGTAGAGTTAGCATCCACAATAGCATCTTGACTGGGGTAACCCAGGATTAAAGAAAGAGGGTCCATGTGTAACATAACACCAAAAATATTTTCCAGATCTTGCAAAACACCCAGCCAGTATGATTGAATTTTAGGACAAGACCAGATACAATGAGTGTAGGTGCCCACTGAGATTTTACATTTTAAACATACAGGTGAGAGTTGGGAATTCATTTTATGTCTTTTGTTAGGAGAGATTTGTAAACGGTGTACAACCTTAAATTGCAGCAATCTGGCACGGTTACACACAGATATTTTCTTTGTCTGAGTCCATATTTTAGTCCACTTATCCCCATCAATATATATACCAAGCTCATCTTGCCATTTCTGCATAACATCTTGTACATTTATAACATCAGTCTGGCTTAGGACATTGTAAAAATGAGTAATGGATTTCTTAACTGGGCCAAGGAGGAGCAATTGTTCAACTGCAGATGTAGTGGCATCAATATTGAGTGTAGTTCCCCTGTTTATGAAGTCCCGAATCTGCAGGTATTTAAAAAAGTCATGATTGGGGACATCATACTTTTCGAAGTTGTGCAAATGATAGTATGGATGCACCCTGAAACAAATCACGCATCCTCTTTATCCCTCGAGATGCCCAAGTATTGTACCCACCATCTGTCATGCCTGGTAAGAAGTTAGGATTGCCTTGAATTGGAGCCAATGAGGATGTTAGTCCAGACCTCCTTCGAGCTTTTGTGTAATAAACCATGCTTTTAATGTATTACAGATAATAGGGTTGTTTTTACAATGGCTCCTGGCTGACTTTAAGTCCTTAAAAGCCAAAAGGCCTGACAGGAGCAAGAGGTCTGTGATCTATCTAAACTCAGCAAATCAGAAGTGGGATCCTCCTTGACCCAGTTTACTATGAATCTTAAATGAGATGCTAGCTGATACCATCTGATGTTGGGAAGATCTAGACCTCCCTTTGAACTGGGGAGTTGCAGTTTAGCTACTTTTAGCCTGGGCTTTCTCTTATTCCAAATGAAGTCACTCAGCCAGCCATTAAGAAGCTTCAGTACCTTGCCTGACAAAAGTAGAGGGATCATCTGTAAGGGGTATAATAATCTTGGCAAAATATTCATTTTAATAATAGAAACTCGACCAAGCAGTGATAAAGGGAGTGAGGTCCATCTGTCTAGGTCCTTCTTTACGGAGTCCAGGAGGGTTAAAATTAGCCTTAAACATATCGTGAAACAAAGGTGTGACATAAATACCCAGATAGACAAAACCTGTAATGGACCATGTAAATGGGGATGAGGGTAGTGTGTCAGTTCTATCTCTGAGGGTTCCCATTGGCATAGCCAAAGATTTTGAGAAGTTTATTTTGTAACCCGAGAAACATCCAAACAGAGTGATTATATCAACAAGGCGTGGCACAGAAGTGTCAGGCTCCAGCACATAAAGCAAAACATCATCAGCGTAAAGAGAAATTTTATGTTGGGTCCCACCCACAGTTATGCCAACTATTTCAGAGTCTTGCCTTATTGCTTCAGCAAGAGGCTCTATTGCAAGGGCAAAAGGGCGGGACTAAGGGGGCAGCCCTGACGTGTTGAGCGATGAAGTGGGAAGCTGTCAGATCTATAGCCATTGGTGATGACTGCTGCCATGGGGTTATTATATAATAATTTTACCCATCTAATAAAATTGTCTCCCAGATTAAATTTATGTAAGACAGTAAACAGGTATGACCATTCAACACGGTCAAATGCCTTTTCTGCATCCAATGAAATGACCATGCTATCAACTTCCTGTGTCTGACAAATATTGATAATATGTAGAAGCCTCCTGACATTGTAACTAGAACTTCTACCTTTGATAAAGCCTGTCTGATCATCTCTGATGAGAGAAGGTAGAACTTTTTCAAGACCAATGCCAATATTTTGGATAGTATTTTAATGTCCTGATTCAGAAGAGCAATAGGCCTGTATCCTGAACAGTCCTCAGGGGACTTTCCTTTTTTTAAAATTAAGGTGATATCGGCTTCTCTTAGTGAATGGGGGAGGCTACCAGTGATGAAAGAATGCTCCAACATCTCCAAGAAGGGGCCCAGAAGCACATCTTGAAATTCTCGATAAAATTCACTGCTCAGACCATCAGGCCCCGGTGCCTTGCCTGACTGAAGGCCCTTAAGTGCCAGCAAGGCCTCCTCCCTGGAGACAGGAGCACCCAACTTGCGTTTTTGGGAATCAGAGATAGTTGGAAGGGTTAGTCCCCCTAAAAAGGATTCCATCCTGTCTGAGACTCCCTGTGGTTGATTTGATTCATACAATCTAGCGTAAAATTGCCTGAAAGTGTTATTAATGTTCTTGTTATCAAAATGGCGGGTGCCATCCCCATCTAAAATTGAAGGAATAACTTGAGGGTCCCTTTTAATTTTGGTCAAATGAGATAAATACCTACTGGGCTTATCCCCATACTCGTACAATCTCTGCTTTGAGAAGAGAGAGCACTCTTAGCTTGCTGGGTTAGCAAAGTATCAAGAGCAGCCTGTATTGCGCATTTCCTCTGTAGCAGTAGAGGGTCTGATGTTAAGCTAAGTGTACTTTTAATATCTGTCAGCTCTTTTTCGAGTTTTAGTTGCTGTTCTAATTGTCTTTTCTTTTCGAAGCTGAATAGGCTATAATTATACCCCTGATGTATGCTTTAGAAGTTTCCCACAATAAGGATGGGTTGTTAGTAGATCGTGAATTAATAGACAGAAATATCCTAAATTCATTTTTCAGATAAGAGATGAATTTGTCATCTTTAACGAGGCGTGTCGAATCTCCAGCGTTTACTTTTGCAGATTCTATGTCAAGAGATAATTCGAGGAGCAGAATTGCGTGATCGCTAACCACAATATTGCCTATTGAGCAAGAAGACACAGATTGCATCACAGACTGGGGTACGAAAAATAATCGATTCGTGTTTGGCACTTATGAGGAGGGGTAAAATGTGAATTCCTATCGAATAGGTGTAGCATTCGCCATGTGTCAACCAGGTTAATGTCTCCACAAGTCGATAAGAGGGCTCTAGCCTGGCTTGTCAAGGGAGAATTTCGTGGAGGGTGTCTATCAAGTTGAGGATTAAGTATACAATTAAAGTCACCACCCACCAAGCCCAGTGACGAACATAATTCTGCAAATTCTGAAAATGCTTTAGTTAACAAATCTGGAGAGTAGTTAGGAGGGCAATAAAGATTCATAATAGTAATGTCTTTGCCACTTAGGACACCATTTATAATCACAAACCTTCCGTACTTGTCCTTTATACATGTTTTTAATTGGAATGGTAGATTCTTGTGTATCAATATAGCAACCCCTCTGCTACTGGTGGTAAAAGAAGAAAAGTACACCTGGCCAACCCAGCTGTATTTGAGTTTGAGATGCTCACTGTCCTCTAAGTGGGACTCTTGTAGTAGAGCCACATCTACCCCCTCCCTCTTTAATAAAGAATAAACCTTTCTTCGCTTGACATTACCCCTCAATCCCCTCACATTCCATGAACAAAGTTTTAACTTATTACTTGGCATCATTCTATTGGCAATTATAATGAACTAAGTTGAATGTCCATACAGATGACGAGAGATGTAGTTTTATATGGCCTATGTTACATTGTACTGCCTTTAGGGGCCTTATGAGGTAATTTGCCCGAATTGACATGATATGCTGAATGTGGGAGACCAGTACTGAGCATGAACCGCAAATAACACATAACCAGAACATATGGAACCATAACAGTAGAAGACTAAACATGTTAAAGAGATAAAGAAAAAAAAAAAGATTATAGTAAAAGAAAATGGATAATGGGGGTCCTTCCCCAGGTTGCGGGGGATTGCTGTTCGAAAACAAAGCAAGTGACATAACCCAGTTGGTCTGGGATCACCGCAACACCCAGTTATTACATGATAAAAAAAAAAAGAAAAAATCTTCAGCCTATAGGCCTCTAAATGTGAATCATCATCTACTCCTGAATCAGCTGGACTTTCATTGAATGATCACTGGTGTATAATTAAGCAAGGGGGTCACCCTAATGCATATTATGATAACGAATAACCATTCACATGGATGTGAAATGTATCATAAAAAAGTATAGTCACCAGTATACATGATCGAGTGTCCAAACTTAGCTTTCATATAATCGGAGAGTCCGTCATTCCTGACGTGCTGCACTGACTGCGAAGGCCAGAGCCTCTGTCGGGAGAGGAAGGTTTTCTTGGTGCCATTCAGTGACACTTGTAGCTTTGCAGGAAGATCATGGAGTAATCAGCGCCGATTTGTCTGAGATGTTGTTTGGCTTCATTAAACTCTTTCCGTTTACGAAGTACTGCGGCGGACAGGTCATGGTAGAAGGATATTTTCCTTCCCTTCATAACAATATCTCCGTCTGCTGCTTTTCGCCGTACTGCTGCCATCACTCTGTGCTTGTCCGGGAACGCGTGGAAACGGATGATGACAGGGCGCGGTCGCTGGTCATTCCCGGGCCTGGGCATTAGAGAGCGGTGAGCCCGCTCTAGCTTAACTCGGCCCTCCTTAGCATCCATGCCGAGAAAATCCGGTAGCCAGTGTTCAAAAGTCCAAAGCACTACTCCCTCCATATTCTCAGGCAAGTTGAAGATGCGGATATTTTTCCGCCGCCCTCTGTTTTCCAATTCATCTACATGGTCGAGGAGGGACTCTACTTTTTTCTCCAAAGCTGCTATTTGATTAGCTTGCGGCTCATTAGCAGTCTCAAACTGTAGCATTCTAGCTTCTGCTTCATCCAGGCGGTCATTAGCCCTCTTCAGCTCGGTAGTATGAGACAGGATGGTTTTAGCCAGAGGGTCCAGTTTGTTGTCAATAGCCGACATTAGTTTAGTGGTCATCAAATCCAGCGCTTTAGCAAGTCCGGGTTCAAGTACTGCCTCCTCACTGTCTTCACCATGCTCGCTGCCATGTTGGGCTAGCTCCATATCCATGTTGACGGTTGGCTGTCGCGGCTTAATCTTTCCCTTTGGCATTGTTTGGTGTTGTTTTGTCCAGAAGTGTTCAAGAGTCATACTACTGCACTGGCATTATAAAAGACACGTAGTTTAAGAGAGAATGCAATATATATAGAGGGTGTTGGCGGAGCTCCCGTAAAGCCGACCGTCTCCTAGACCGCCATCACGTGACCCCCGGAATTTATATTTCTGAAATGGTTGTTTTATTCCTTTAAATGCCCAAAGACCAAAATATATTCACTTTACTATCATACATATTAAAGAAAAGCATCACATCTTTAGATTTAGAAAGTAGAAAACAGCAGATATTTGACATTTCTACTTGATGAATGACTGAAAAATTACATTAACAAAAGGGTTGCAGCTATAGCGATTATTAATCGATTAATGGGTTAGTAGTTTGGTCTTTAAAATGTAAAAAGAAATGTCAATCAGTGTTTCCCAAAGCCCAAGATGCCGGCCTCTTACTTTGAATTCTTTATTTTAATCAGTTGCACTTTATGATAATTCAACTTTATCGAGACAATAAAGTATATCTTATATCAATCTTACTTATTTATTCCTCCACATACTCAATATACACATTTCCATCTTTAACTTCCGTCTTTTCCAGGTCTAATTTTTCACGCCAGTATTTAAGGACAGCCTTGTTTTGTTAAGGTTTAAGGTAACGATGATAATACTGTTTGAACTGGCAGGGACCAGAGTGCATACATATTGATCGCTATTAACCCTTTGTTTCCCTGCACGCGCCTTTTAACATATATTTATACATTTTAATTTATTTCACGCAGCAGTCTGAAGCGTTTTGAAACTTTCGGCTTTGGTTACAGACTAAAACAAACTTGACTCAGCACAATAAAACACTAAACCAAATTCAAATATGTGTCCATGTCAGCACGCTGGCTTACCTTTACTACTTGGTCGTCGATGATTAGTGGTCCTATAAAGGTAAGAACCGTCCCAAAAAACACCGTGAGGACTCCTGCGACTATAAACCCAATAGCAACTTTGGATTTATTGATTGCCATAGCTTGTTATTGACAGCTGACCTGTGTTGTGGCTTGTTTATATCCAGAAAAGCTCCGCGGCTAACCGGCTAAACGGAGTCAGCTGACTGGGACAACACACTACCACAAAACCTCAACCTGAAATACTGTAATTTAAGTTTACAGTCCAAAGCCCAGCCGGCTTTTTCAACCTTTCGGTCTATTCTGCCCCATCTCTATCTGTAGCCGTGGTTATAAACCATTCGTCACACATGCGCCGCGCCGAGGACTCTGGGAAATGTAGTTTGCGCTCATTCTCCCCTCAAACAACCAGATTACACACCGCTTGAAGAAGTAGGTTACACAGATGCTTCAAAGTAAATGTAGCAACACCACAATGGGATATACTTTGTTACAAGTAAAAGTCCTTCATTCAAAGCTTTACCTTAGTAAAAATACAAAAGTATTAGCCTCAAAATATACTTAAAGTGAAAAATAGTAGTGCTTCCTGCTGCTGATGATATATCTATATACATATATATATACATATATATATCTATATACATATATATATACATATATATATATATATATATATATATATATATACACACATATCATATATACATATATATATATATGTATATATATATATACACATATATATATATATATACACATATATATAGTAAAATAAAAGTGTGTGTGCCTAATAAAATGGTAAACTAGATCACTGTAGAGTATATTCAGTGAATTCAGCATCCTAAAGACCTCCTGTACACATTTAGTCTGCGCCTTGAAGCCACCAGCTGTGACACCTAAACAGATGTTATGCTATGGGTGATATAATAACAGTAAATAAAAATAAACTATGTATGTCCAAATGATCATCGTCTAACTCTCACGGCCTTCGTATGTCCATGACGGTGCACAGGTCGGTGCCATATCTGCAGGTAATGATAGGGAAATAAGAAAGAAACTGCAGCACACATTATGTTGTGTTAAGACTAGGAGATGCCTGCAGATTGATAAACATGGACATATTGGGGGGGGGGGGAATAGGCTGTAATTTCCCCTGGAATACGACCTGTATTATGTAGACACCGTACAGTTTGTGTACTTGTTTTGAAAAAATAATTAAGATTTTTGAAGAAAAAATATGAAAATATGAATCCTCAGAAAAGTGGAGTGTGGTTCAATGTAAAATAATAGATAGATAGATAGATAGATAGATAGATAGATAGATATAGATAGATAGATAGATAGATAGATAGATAGATAGATAGATAGATATTTATTGATCCCAAGAAAAATGGGAAATTACGGTGTTACAGCAGCACACGTACATCAGTCACACAGCACAGAATATACATATAAATGATACATTAGGAAAAATATACATACATACAATACACATGAAATAATAATAATAGGAATAAAATAAAGGAACAAATATTGAAATATATTCAGAATGGCTGTACAAATCTGCTTTGAGCAAAGAATAAAGAATGAATGTTCTGAATAAAACCTCATTTGTTAATAAAGAAAACTGAAATGGAACATGAAAGGATGTAAGGAAGCATCGAAAAGGCGCCGATGCTTACCTTTATTACTTGGTCGTTCATCACCGCCGGTCCCGTGAAGAGGAGAACCGCCCCGAACACCACGGTCAGAGTCCCTGCGACTATAAATCCAACAGCTACTTTGGCTTTATTGATGGCCATGGTTGCAGTTTGTCTTTGCAGCGAGCTGAAGATGAATGCGAGCTGCAGTGTTCAGGTCCGAGGATGAGCAGTAATGTGATGCAGGGGGGTCCGGCGTGTTGGCTGTGTTTATACTCTGCAGACCCCGCCTCTTCACACACTAAGGGGTGGTGTACACATCCTCTTTCCCAAATAATACTGTACTGCGCCCAGATAGCTCAGTTGGTAGAGAGGGCGCCCATATATAGAGCTTAGAGCTTTACTTCTCAACGCAGGGGGCCCGGGGGTTAGACTCTGACCCGTGTCCCCTTTGCTCATGTGATGTCATTCCCCCCCCCCCTCCACCTTTTCATGTCAATAAAGGCCTTAAAATAATCTGTCACTTTGTTTTTTTAAAGCATAAAGACGTTGAAGTCAGCACAAATCAGAGGTGAGCTCCTAGTGTTTCACTCAAGAATCAGAATTCAATTTTATTTTTTTAGTGTCAAATCATAACAGAGTTCTCTAAGGACACTTTAGAGATAGAGTAAGTCTAGACCACATGCTATAATTTACAGAGGCCCAACAATTCCCCCCAAAGAGCATAGGGTGCAACAAGGGCCAGGAAGAACTTCCTTTAAAGGTCCCATATTCTGCTCATTTTCAGGTTCATAATTGTATTTTGAGGTTGGACCAGAATAGGTTCCATGGTTTCATTTTCATAAAACACCATATTTTTGTTGGACTGCACATCTGCAGATCCTGTTTTCACCCTGTGTGTTTAGTCTCTGTTTTATTTCCAGAGTGAGACATCTCACTAGTTTTATCTCCAGAGTGAGACATCTCACTAGTTTTATCTCCAGAGTGAGACATCTCTCTAGTTTTATCTCCAGAGTGAGACATCTCTCTAGTTTTATCTCCAGAGTGAGACATCTCTCTAGTTTATCTCCAGAGTGAGACATCTCTCTAGTTTTATCTCCAGAGTGAGACATCTCTCTAGTTTTATTTCCAGAGTGAGACATCTCTCTAGTTTTATCTCCAGAGTGAGACATCTCTCTAGTTTTATCTCCAGAGTGAGACATCTCTCTAGTTTTATCTCCAGAGTGAGACATCTCTCTAGTTTTATCTCCAGAGTGAGACATCTCTCTAGTTTTATCTCCAGAGTGAGACATCTCTCTAGTTTTATCTCCAGAGTGAGACATCTCTCTAGTTTTATCTCCAGAGTGAGACATCTCTCTAGTTTATCTCCAGAGTGAGACATATCTCTAGTTTTATCTCCAGAGTGAGACATCTCTCTAGTTTTATCTTCAGAGTGAGACATCTCTCTAGTTTTATCTCCAGAGTGAGACATCTCTCTAGTTTTATCTCCAGAGTGAGACATCTCCATTCTATCCTATCTTTGTTGGGAGCTGCATGCTCAGTAGCTCGTAAGATCCATCAGTTGATAACTCTTTCTCCAGCTTTGGTCAGTCCAGGCAGGATCAGCTGGGAGACTTCTTCTAGACCAGGGCCACTTGTGGAATACCTGCAGAACAGGGACAGGAAGTAGAACAGGGACAGGAAGTAGTTCTTTTGGAGATTCTGGTCCACTCGTGGCTGTTGGAGCAGTGTTTTCCATTGAGAACGAGCTAGTATGCTACGGTTAGCCACCTCGTCTTAGTGACGTAGAATCCGTGCAGATGTTGGACATCTCACCTGGAGACTGAAGACAGAGGACACTCAGAAAACCAGATCAGAGGACATTCAGAAACCAGATCAGAGGACATTCAGAAACCAGATCAGAGGACATTCAGAAACCGGATCAGAGGACATTCAGAAACCGGATCAGAGGACATTCAGAAACCGGATCTCACTCAAAACACCATGGATGGTTTATTGTCCAAGTGTGTGTGTGTGGAAGCACCAGAGACACAAATAACCCCCAGATCCCAGAAAAAGGGATTTTTGTATAATATGGGCACTTGAAACATGCAGAAACCTCAGACAGAACTGGCTCTGGTGGGCTGCCATTTGACACTGCTCGCTGGGGAGAGAGAGAGAGAGAGAGAGAGAGAGAGCGCTACAGCAATTTGACTCAATAAATGTCTTCATGGGAGACTCATAAACACAATGAATCTGACTCTGAAAAGAAGAGAGATCAGAGAGATCTCTCTGGTTTTCGTTGCCCAGGTTTCCCAGTTCTATGACTCCGTCGCCCCCTCATTGGGTTGCGTATGCTTTTCTCAACTGTGTGCAATACACTGAAGATTAATTCACTGGACGTGTCATATTGAGAAACCTGGTTCAAGAAGACAGAAACTCTCCAGGCGCTCTGCAAAACTTGTGCTGAATTCTCTATTATTCACACATATTAGTTGCGCTTCATGTGGTCGGCGTTGGACGGGATGGCAGATCTCGAGATATCAGACACGTCAGGAGTAAAAGTGTGGAACCAGTCGTACATCCGGCCAAAAAGAGGACACGCGGTGGAATATCCTGGAAGAGGAACGTCGTGGATATGAACCACAATACATCAGATCCATTTTGAACATGCCTCACCAGCCTGGACCACAGCCTCAAAACACAGATTCAAGGGACTACAACTCATCTAGTCTCACATTGCCAGATGTTGCAAGGTCTGGCTACCCCACAGATGCATTCTGGGATGGGAGACAAAACCGCTCTGGGTTGTTTGCATTTATTTAAAGCAATCACAACGGTCTCGGGCGGCTGAGCGACGACGGCTCTGCAGAAAAGCCTCGGAAGGAACTGGTTTCCTTCAGAACATTTGCACCCTGCAAAAGAAAACGCCTCATTCAATATTAAATGTCTTTGGTTTTTTAAACTCCTTCACTGAAGAGTGAAGGAGCCCAAGTGAAGGAGTTTAAGTACCTTGGGGTCTTGTTCGCGAGTGAGGGGACAATGGAGCAGGAGATTGGTCGGAGAATCGGAGCAGCTGGTGCGGTATTACATTCAGTTTATTGCACCGTTGTGACGAAAAGAGAGCTGAGCCAGAAGGCAAAGCTTTCAATCTACTGGGCAATTTTGTTCCTACCCTCACCTATGTCTTCAAATCAGTTGGTTTTAGAAGTCCCGGTCCAGGTATAAACGGTGGGGTGATCAGGCTTTTGCAGTTGCTGCCCCGAGACTCTGGAACAAGTTACCCCCTGATATACGTACGGTTACAGATGTCACTCTTTTCAGGTCCAAGCTCAAAACATATCTGTTCAGTTTGGCTTTTAATACGTAGTAGTGGTGTGACAATTTCATTCTTTTGTTTCTTTGTACTTCTTCTGAATTTACAATTTCTTTGTTCACTCTTTCTATTGTATGTTGTGATTTTACTTATTTTGTTAAGCACTTTGGATACCTGCTGGTAGTTGTAAAGTGCTATATAAATACATTTTGATTGATTGATTGATTGACCTATGGTCATGAAGGCTGGGTCATGACCGAAAGAACGAGGTCCAGGGTACAAGCGGCCGAAATGGGTTCCCTCTGGGGGCTGGCGTCTCCTTAGAGATCGGGTGAGAAGCTCAGTCCTCCGAGAGGAACTCTGAGTAGAGCTGCTGCTCCTTCGCGTCGAAAGGAGCCAGTTGAGGTGGTTCGGGCATCTGGTGAGGATGCCTCCTGGGGGGGTCCCTAGGGAGGTGGTCCAGGCACGTCCAGCTGGGAGGTGGCCTCGGGGAAGACCCAGGACTAGGTGGAGAGATTATATCTCCAACCTGGCCTGGGAACGCCTCGGGATCCCCCAGTCGGAGCTGGTTGATGTGGCTCGGGAAAGGGAAGTTTGGGGTTCCCTGCTGGAGCTGCTGAGACCCGATACCGGATAAGCAGATGAAGATGGATGGTTTTTTTTGCAACAGATTAATTAATCAAAGTTTCTGTGGGTGACAACATTTTTAGGATTAGGGTGACAGGTTTAAACCTTGTGTTGTCTCCGTCAACCATGAAAAACACTATTATCGCTTTTTTCATTTTTGTCACTTTTTCAATGTTGTGGGTGCGTTTTTTTCCAGTTATTTGATATTTCTAATGTTGACAGGCCCATTTTTGTGATTACAATAAACTGAAAGGGTCAAATTTGACCCGAGGACAACATGAGGGTTAAAGATTAGGGTCAATGGTCAATAAACCTCATTTATAGGAAATTATACCTAATGTTTGAGTTAGAAAAGCAGAAATTAGGAATTATTGAGACTAAAATTAAAGGAATGGATGTTGATGATAATCACAGACTGGAATATGTCAACTTTTACTCTCAATACTATTTCAAAAACACTTCAATTTGGTTTCAAATGCTATAAAATTGAATAAGACGCCCCAAAATTAATGAAAGTAGAGATTTGTACTTGGCAAAGAGCGTTGTGTGGAATCAATCATGTTATTTTGGGAATTAAAAAGGACATTGATATAGGACAACGGGTCCATTTGACCTGAGGACAACATGAGGGTTAAAGGACCTTGCAGAAAGGCAGTCTGTATGTAGGACCCAGGTTTTTAATGATGACACTGTAGGACACAATAGGATGAGTGAAAGTGTGTCTCTGTATCTACCTGGAAGTGTCTCTGTGTCTCTGTATCTACCTGAAGTGTCTCTGTGTCTCTGTATCTACCTGGGTGTCTCTGTGTCTCTGTATCTACCTGGAAGTGTCTGTATCTACCTGGAAGTGTCTCTGTGTCTCTGTATCTACCTGGAAGTGTCTCTGTATCTACCTGGAAGTGTCTGTATCTACCTGGAAGTGTCTGTGTCTCTGTGTCTACTGTCTGTGTCTGTATCTACCTGGAAGTGTCTCTGTGTCTACCTGAAGTGTCTCTGTATCTACCTGGAAGTGTCTCTGTCTACCTGGAAGTGTCTCTGTGTCTATTTGAAACTGTGCTGCTGCCACTTGCCATGTAAAAAGATTTTTATAAGGAGTTTTTATCCTGGTTAAATAAAGGTTTGAATGAATGAATGAATGAACACCTACAAAAGAGTGTTAATATCCGTAGCTTGAAAAGAAGTTACATCCTCATGCAAAAATCTTTGCTCTATTGCTGCGTTCAGACACAGTTTTTAGCCCGTAAGTCACGACTCACGACCTGGTAGCGGTCCAGGCAAAGCTATCACAAACTCTTCTAGCTAGCGTTAGCGTTAGCTAGCGGCTACCTACTGTTGACGTTAGCTAGCGTTAGCTGATACTAGCGATTTCTAGTCGGCGACATATTTTGGTAGTAGTACATAATCGTATGTGTATTGTTTTGATTATAATGTGTGGAGTTACGAATTTACGTTGCCTATTTATACAATTTATTTCCATTTCTCTCTGTTAATCACCGGCATCTGTACATCATCAACAGGGGTCGCCATGGTTGTTGTGTGTGTGTGTGTGTGTGACGTCAGAACTGTTACTGGGAGTAACAACGATCTGGTACGAGTTCACGAGTAGTAAGTTACTGGGTTTGACTGCCGTTCCAGGGCACTTTCACGGGTAAAAGGTTGAAAAACACGAGTTACGGGTTGCCTGGAACGCAGCATATGACCGAGGTCCACGTGGGAAAAGGAACCGCCCACACGTCCTGGAGGATGAAGTGAACAAGCGGAGGGTCGTTAGGGACTGATAGACAAGAAAAAGTGTCAAAAACATCGGGAAAAGACACAAAAGGTCGAAAAAGACGACCAAAATGTTGAAATTTGACATTTTGACAAAAATTTGCAGGTCGCGCGAGAAGACAACACGAGGGTTAAAGATGTTTTTGGGCATTTTAGGCCTTTATTTTGACAGGACAGCTGAAGACATGACGGGAGAGAGAGCGAGGGAACGACATGCAGCCCACGGCCGCTACGTCGAGAAGCAAACCTCCATATATGGGCACGCTCTCTATCAGCTGAGCTCCCCGGGCGCCCCTTTAAGAACACCCCCTCCCCGTCCATCAAAGCCCTGAATGCCATCATAACCCCTGAAATGCTGCTTTTATCTTAAACATACACATGTCCATTCATACCTTTCTTTTACCAGGATGTTATGTTGAACATATAACATGTATGTTGCACATATTTCTATTACATACGAAGGGTTTTCAGATGAGGTGCTCTCTGTGCTTTGCTCTCTGGAGAGAGCTTATCATGTGTAGACGGCTTAAAAGGAGACATTTTGCGTCAATAACGAATGTTTCAAAGTTGTTTCTAACTCGATGCTACATAATGAAGAACTGTGAACATCACGCCGATATCTCAGTGTGGCCCCCAGGAGATAAAACTTTTCAAATGGTTCACCACTGATGCCCAGCGCCTCCACACATCTTTCTCCATGGATGCGGTGAATTTGGGCCGATGAAGAGGTCCTCTCTTACGGAGCGCACACATGATCGCTTCATACATCTTAAAAACACACAACGCCACAGAGCAGAAGACGCTCATCTGACTGCTGTGTGAAATCTCTCCTGACATTTGTCTCCCGTCTTCCTTCCTAAATGCTGATGGTGGGATTTCATTTAAAAAAAAGGAAGCTTAAAACCAAAAAAGCCTCGAGCTTCCCCTTGTACTGGACGTCATGTGTTTCCGACTTGATGCATATGTGTCATTAGGTAATAATAAGTTATTTGGTAACACTTTATAATAATGGGACATAAATTATCATGAATTCATGCATTACTTCATTCATGAAAAAACATGAATTCAGTAATGTATACAAGGATTAATAGTATCTCATGCATGACAATGCAGGAACAACACGTCTATTAATGCATCAATTAAGGTATTTGAATCATGGTGACGCTCTGATTTATTAATGATGTTCATGTCTTCTTCATCAGGTAAATCGTAGTTAAAGTGACAGAACAAAAAAAACAGTCCAGTTACAACAGAGCACATATATATATATATATATGTGATGATATATATGATATACATGTACCAGGTCAGCACTTTATTTGAAGGGCCACAAACATGATGATGTAATGAAGAAGTAAGTTATTTACTCGTGATTATATCACTATAATTCATCACAATATATGTGCTCTGTTGTAACTGGACTGTTTTTTTTTGGTTCTGTCACTTTAACTACGATTTACCTGATGAAGAAGACATGAACATCATTAATAAATCAGAAGTCACCATGATTCAAATACCTTAATTGATGCATTAATAGACGTGTTGTTCCTGCATTAAGTCATGCATGAGATACTATTAATCCTTGTATATTAATGATAATTCATGAAGTACTACGTTAATGAATTCATGCCTTTTCATGCATGAATTCATGATAATTCATGTAGCATTATTATAAAGTGTTACCAGTTAGTTTTTAAGCACAATGCACGTTAATTGACATTTCTGTAAATGTGGCGGGGTATGTATACGTCGGCTCATTTTCAACTGTAGTCCTTTGGTAAGATGTTTTGAAACCAGAGCAACAGGAAACAGCAGTACAGGTTAACCTTGACCGGGCGCCCCTTTGCTGCATGTCAATATTTGTCTTGTCAAAATAAAGGTCTAAAATGCCCAAAATAAAAACTTTAAATAATTTTGTCAGCACCTGGTCTGCTGGTTATCATGGAGGACGCTGATGAAAACAATAAGTGGAAATTGTTTGGACTCCACAGATGTCTACGGACCTTTCAAAATAAAATACAGTGACGTACATATAAAGACGCACATCGGCACGTCCACATGATACAAGCCTTCTGTGATTGCGCAGTTTTCTCAGATCTAATGATTGAAATTGGACTTCTTTCACAAGTTTAGACAGACAGACAGACAGACACTTTCATTCATCCCGAAGGAAATTTTAGGCATCCAGTAGCAAGACAATCATAACACAACAAACACATATATCACACGTATACACACATATATCACACATATATCACACGTATACACATATATACACACATCTCATACATATACACACATATATCACACGTATACACACATATATCACACGTATACACACATATCACACGTATACACACATATGTCACACATATACACACATATTTCACACATGTGTACACATACCTAAGAATATAAATAAAATAAACAATTGAAAATGACTCGTAGAAATGCAATGGCCACGGTAAGGTGAGATACTTTGGTAGACTGTGTGCAATAATGATACAAAAGAAAAATCTTTACTCTTTTTGAGTGTTATTACAGTTATTTATTATCTGCTTTACCAACGTTTTTAGACAGATTTTGGAGCTTTCCAGGTTAAATACAAGCTTAATAAGTTTATGTGAGTATTTCTAAGCTTAAGTTAGAGTATGATGTCTAAATCAGAGCAAATGAAGGTTTCAGTGCTATAACTTATGCATGCACAGAGCTGCATGCAGACAGGGAGCGCATTGTTTCAAAGCGCTGAGGAAACTGAAGGCTTTAAAGGGATCCGTCATCAGTTTGACACGGGTCCCAAATCTGACTGAGAACTTGGTTCAGATTTCCAGACAAACCGGGTTGTAATCTGCCATCTGTTAAGAGACAGACGTAACCAGCTGATCTGTGGGTGACATTCAAATGCTCGCACACGAAAGCAGCGGTGTAGTCTCAGTGGCGGCTGCTGGTCTTTTATTTTCCGCCTACATCATAAAAATTGTGAGATGGTTTCATCAAGAGGAACGGCCAGCGGGGTATTTTCTTCCAGTCAGCCAGCTAACTTCATACCAGGAGAGCTGAAAAGACCTGTTACTTTGCCCTATCTTTTATACCAAATCAATCTTGGGTGTTAATAAATTAATCTTATTCTTATCTTATATGTTCTTTTTTTGCCCAGCATGTTTTCTTGGATCAGGGAGGCTCCAAAATCATGGTAGCAGCTGTCGCCATGGTCCCGCCACGTCCTGCGATGCCGTGTTCATCCTGCCACGCTCTGCTACGCTCTGCTACGTCCTGCTACGTCCTGCTACGTCCTGCTACGTCCTGCTACGTCCTGCTGTGCCTTGTAATGCAGCACAGTGTCCTGCTATGCCATGAACTACTACAAAGAACTACTACAAACTACTATTTTTGTGACTGTTATTGCCACTCTTCATTCTAACCCCAACGGTCGTCAGACACCGCCTACCAAGAGCCTGGGTCTGGGTCTGAGTCTGGGTCTGTCCGAGGTTTCTGCCTAAAAGGAAGTTTTCTCGCCACTGTTGCACTGTTGCTTGCTCTGGAGGAAACTACTAGAACTGTTGGGTCCTTGTAAATTACGGAGTGTGGTCTAGACCTGCTCTATCTGGTCTAGACCTACTCTATCTGTAAAGTGTCTTGAGATAACTCTTGTTATGAATTGATACTATAAATAAAATGGAATTGAATTGAAATTCAATTGTTAACAAATCAATCCTTGAGATGTTTTTTACAGTGTGTTCAGGGGACAGGCAGCTAACAGATAGTGAGGAGATGTTGGCTGTAAGTGTAACAAATGTTGAAGCCTAAAACACGCCTGACATCACTTAGAGCACCTTTAAGTAAAAGATGTTTGTGATTGGATCTTTAGCTGCAGTGCTGTTGTCTGTCCACCAGGTGTCAGGATCCTCTCTTTAAATAATAATAACTGTTTGAATGAGAATCTGTGGAGTAAAATCACTGAAGAACCATTTACTTAACCCTCATGTTGTCCTCGGGTCAAATTGACCCGTTTTCCTATATCAATGTTGTTTTTAATTCCCCAAAATAACATGATTGATTCCACACAACGCTCTTTGCCAAGTACAAATCTCTACTTTCATTAATTTTGGGCGTCTTATTCAATTTTATAGCATTTGAAACCAAATTGAAGTGTTTTTGAAATAGTATTGAGAGTAAAAGTTGACATATTCCAGTCTGTGATTATCATCAACATCCATTCCTTTAATTTTAGTCTCAATAATTCCTAATTTCTGCTTTTCTAACTCAAACAGTAGGTATAATTTCCGATAAATGAGGTTTATTGACCATAAATTCCAAAAATAACTGTATAACTAAAGTTAATAAGTTAGTGTTACGTAGTGTTGAAAATGTAAAAAAAGTGTTGAAAAATGGACAAAAACGTAAGAAAAAGTTAAAAACATCGATTAAAAAGCGTCAACAAAAGTGTTGAACACGAGGGTTAAGTAAAAGCACCAATACTACAATATATAAGTAATCTATTTCAAGCAAAACTAATACATTAAAAGTTGCTTTTGGACCCCAAGTAGAGAAGCTGGTTGTCTAGGAGTCAGATTATGGGGATCCTTATTATAAACTAGACTAAGGAAAAATCATCAAACTGTAAAAGTATTTGCTGTGCATCACAGGTTGGGATGTGAGTTAGTCTTACATTACCAGACCTTCCTCCACAGCGCTGCAAAGGAGGGTCTGGCTAGGCCACACAGCATTCTGGGATGGGAGAAAAACGAGCTCTGGTTGATTGGCTAAATGCACCGCAAAATAGCCTAAAAAAGGAACTTGTTTTGGTGGAATGTGTATGTTCAAAAGTAGTCGTGCAACAGAAACCTCTGATTGGACAGATAGTCTAGCTAGCTGTCTGGATTTACCCTGCAGAGACCTGAGGACCAGGTAACCATAGTCCTCAGAAATCAGCAGCAGGTTAGAACGCCGACACAGAGACATAGAGAACGGGGACGGACATCCGGCAAAAAAGGCGACTACATGGCGGCAAAAAGATGACGAATCGACTACAAGGTGACAAAAAAAGTGACAGAAAGGCGAAAAGGCGACTACATGGCGGCCAAAGTGATGAAAAGGTGATGAAAAGGCGAGGCGGCAGAAAAGGCGGCGAAAAAAGGCGGCGAAAAGGCGACTACATGGCGGCAAAAAGTGATGAAAAGGTGATGAAAAGGCGAAAAGGCGGCAAAAGGCGCCGAAAAGGCGACTACATGGCGGCAAAAGTGATGAAAAGGTGATGAAAAGGCGGCAAAAAGGCGCCGAAAAAGGTGTGGCGACTACATGGCGGCAAAAGTGATGAAAAGGTGATGAAAAGGCGGCGAAAAGGCGGCAAAAAGCGCGAAAAAGGTGGCGAAAAGGCGACTACATGGCGGCAAAAAGTGATGAAAAGGTGATGAAAAGGCGGCAAAAGGCGGCAAAAGGCGGCAAAAGGCGCGAAAAGGTGGCGAAAAGGCGACTACATGGCGGCAAAAAGTGATGATGAAAGGCGGCAAAAAGGCGGCAAAAGGCGGCAAAAAGGCGGCAAAAGGCGCCGAAAAGGTGGCGAAAAGGCGACTACATGGCAAAAAAGTGATGAAAAGGTGATGAAAAGGCGGCGAAAAGGCGGCAAAAGGCGCCGAAAAGGTGGCGCGGCGACTACATGGCGGCAAAAAAGATGAAAAGGTGATGAAAAGGTGATGAAAAGGCGCCGAAAAAGGCGGGCGATGAATAGGCGCGAAAAGGCGACTACATGGCGGCAAAAAGTAATGAAAAGGCAACTACATGGCGGCAAAAGGCGGCGAAAATCAACTACAAGGTGTAAAAAGGCGACTACAAGGCAACGACGTTTCTACCAATTTACATAACATTGGTAGGAACGTTGTGCAACAGAAACCTCTGATTGGACAGATAGTCTAGCTAGCGGTCTGGATTTACCCTGCAGAGACCTGAGGACCAGGTAACCAGAGTCCTCAGAAATCAGCCGCAGGTTAGAGCGCCGACACAAAGGAAGCTAAACGTATGAATAGCCTCGGGAAGGCACTTGTTCTGGTGGAATGTGTACCTTTTAGTCATGCAACAGACGTGTCTGGGCCCCTAATTTAAAGGTTAATATATCTACTGCATCATCACTATCAGACCCTGGCAGAATGGGGGAATTCTTTCTTTTTTCTGTTAGTTTGCAGCTGTGATTCAGAAGGAAAATGTGCAAAAAAAGTGGAGATGTGATGAGTTTTATTTATTTTTATTTCCGAAAATTCTAGTGGTGAAAATTCTGCCCTTGCAGATTCCATGTTCCCATTTCTCTTAACCCTCATGTTGTCCTCGGGTCAAAATTGACCCGTTTTCAGTTTTTAATCACAAAAAATGGGCCTTCAAAACAAGTGCTGAAAATGTCAACATTTGTCAAATGTCAACAAACTTTGAAAAAAAAACCAAAAAAAAGCACCCGCAATATTGAAAAAGTGACAAAAATGTAGTTTTTTTCATGGTTGACGGGAAGACAACACAAGGAATATCTGCACTTTTTTCTTTTATGATTCTACTTATATTTTGAACTAGTTTGGGAATCCATTTTGTGGAATTTGAAGTATGCACAGATGTTAAATGTAAACAGGGGCGGGGGGTGGAAGGGGGGGGTGAGGGGGGGGTGAGGGACTGTCCTATGATTGGAGGACGCTGCCGTACCAGAAGTGCAAACACCTGCCCGTCCATTCATCAGTGAGTCACAGGGACTGCAGGTTAGACAGCCAGCCAGCAAATAGCCACACCCCTCATTACTCTAACTCAACCAACTGGACTGTTGTGCTTACAGTATCGCAGCAGGTGATGACTTCTTATTTTATCACAGTCGGTGCATGAAGACTGGCCGTATCGCAGCTTTGGGACAAATACACAGGGACAACTTTTTAAAAAAAACACACACACACACACACACACACACACACACACACACACACACACACACACACACACACACTCCTACATGGAGATTGAAAGCATGGTGGCAAATAGTGCTCTTATTAAAGCCAGAGAAGGTAAGAGTCCTTTATTTCTGCTTTTATTTTACAAAATGTACATCCAAAATGTTTGTGAAACACATTTTCTCACTTCTTGGAAGGCGTTACAGTGACTGAGGATGTCAGAGGATGCTTATTATTTATTAATAATATACTTTTAGATCAAACCGGAGGCTGATTTTAACACGTCGTGCATGTGGTTTCAGATAATGATCAATCGGATGAATTTTGGACTGAATTTGCAGATTTCTGAGGATCACAAGTGTCTCCGACTGTGTTTTGGTCGGGTGATCTGAGGGTGCTCACTTCCCTAAACAAACAGTGTTGAACGATGATAAATGATACAACGGATCACAGATTACAAGTGCACCCATTGCAGCTGTGATTGGACCTTTCAGGTCACTTAAAAAAAAAAAAATCAATCCATGCCAAAAGTTCTCTGAGTTCAGTCAAACTCTGAATATCTATATCTAAAAATATATACATTAGATACATAATTGAAGCAGGAAGCCTCATTCAAACCTACCAAACATATACTTTCTCATTAAAGTGAAGTGTTAGAGTCTCGCTGAAAGGAACATGATGGTGCTGTTCACGGTCTGTTCATTTTAAGCGGATAAGAGGAATCTGAGATGTAAAGTTCAGGTGACAGCGGGGCCATTTACGTTGATTGTGAGTTGCAGAGTAATGTGGTCCCACAGGCTTTGCTTACCTGCTCCCCGAGCTATTAATAGTTCCCTCGCTGTAGTAGAGCATGCTATTGTCTGCAGGCTGACGGGCTGGGCTCAGACGGCCGTGACAGACCGCTGGCAGATGCAACACGCTGAGAAATCGCACACGTTCCACTGTTGTTATTTTCTCGTTTTCTGCAGGCGGAGGCAGTAAAGGAAGGAGCTGGAAATGGAGAGAGATGTTTCGCTTTTCTCACATTAGTCAGTGTGTGGACCTGGCCATGACCATAGGTGTGTGTGTGTGTGTGTGTGTGTGAGAGAGAGTGTGTTTGTGTGTGTCTCTGACTGTGTGTGTGTGTGTGTGTGTGTGTGTGTGTGTGTGTGTGTGAGAGAGAGAGAGAGAGAGTGTGTGAGAGTGTGTTTGTGTGTCTCTGACTGTGTGTGTGTGTGTGTGTGTGTGTGTGAGAGAGAGTGTGTTGTGTGTCTCTGACTGTGTGTGTGTGTGTCTCTGTCTCCCATATAAACTACATGTGCTGTGTGTGAAATATTAATGTGTGTATCTAGCTGTCAGATGAATGTAGTGGAGTAACTAAAGTAACTAGTAACTAAAGTAACTTGTGTAAAGCTATCAGATGTGTAGTGGAGTAACTGAAGTAACTAGTAACTGAAGTAACTAGTAACTAAATTAACTAGTAACTAAATTAACTAGTAACTAAAGTAGAATAATTCTCTCTGAGATGTAGAGTAACTGAAGTAACTAGTAACTAAAGTAACTAGTAACTAAAGCTGTCAGATGAATGTAGTGGAGTAACTAAAGTAACTAGTACCTAAAGTAGAATAACTCTCTGATATGTGGGAGTAACTGAAGTAACTAGTAACTAAAGTAACTAGTAACTAAAGTAACTAGCAACTAAAGTAGAATAATTCTCTCTGATATGTAGAGGAGTAACTAAAGTAACTAGTAACTAAAGCTGTCAGATGAATGTAGTGGAGTAACTAAAGTAACTAGTAACTAAAGTAACTAGTAACTAAAGCTGTCAGATGAATGTAGAGGAGTAACTAAAGTAACTAGTAACTAAAGTAACTAGTAACTAAAGCTGTCAGATGAATGTAGTGGAGTAACTAAAGTAACTAGTAACTAAAGTAACTAGTAACTGAAGTAGAATATTTCTCTCCGAGGCGTAGCGGAGTAGAAGTAGAAAGACTCGAGTAAAGTACAAGTACCTCAACATTTGTACTAAGTAGAGTACTTAACTTAAAGTAAAAGTCAAACCTGAAAACTACAGGTGATCTTCTAGAAACTCACTAATTTTCACTTGCTTTTCATTTTATTTGATTTTACTTTTGATTTCTTTGTCCGTTATCGGTCATTACCGGTCATTACCGGTCATTACGGTCATTACGTCATTACGGTCATTACCGGTTGGCTCGTTGTCCTTTGAAGTGACTGAAGCGTCTGTAACTGGTTCAGTCCAGACCTGGTCGCTGTGTTGCATGCGTTCACGTGGTGTTGCCTTTCCCCCGTCAGAGCGAGACTACTACAGCCTGTGTGTGAAGCAGCCAATCGGCAAGAAGCTGTTCCAGCTCTTCTGTCGGAGTCGGCCCGATCTGGAGAACTACATCTCCCTGCAGGACGCTCTGGTACTGTACTCTCCCAGCTGTGGGACGTCTGGTTTAACCCTTGTTTGGTGTTCAGGTCAAATTGACCCATTTCTAATTTTTACAACTATTATTAACTCAAACTCATTGGCCTTGGCTCATTTTCTGTAAAGAACATACAAATTTACTTATTTATTACACATAACTATTACATATGAGGTGTACTGGACCCAGTGTATTTAATTGGAGGTGCTATGAAACTATGTGTATTTCTGTGTATTTCTGTGTATTTCTGTGTATTTCTGCACCTGCTGTTCTCACACAAAGTTATATAATTGGTACATTTCAAGCACTTTCACCTGTTCTGATTATGTTCTAAGAAATAAGCACCATTAATGATCAAATATCTTGTTCATATATTTTTCTCCCAAAAACAAAATTGATCATGTGATCATTAAGGTGATGTCATAGGGTAAAATGGCAGATATGAACCATAAATGATGTAAATATCATTTGTAATTGAGCTAAAGTAAAAGATCTATTAAGTATTTTTTTACATACATTGTTATGGTTGTTTTGATTTAAAAGCCTAATAACGTGGTGGCTCCCCCAGACCCGGGAAATATCAACACCACTCAAGGGTTAAACCAATCACAATCATCTTGGGCGGCACCGGACGGAGCCACGGTGCCGCTGAAAAATAGTCTCGGGAAGGAAGTTGTTTTGGTGGAACGTGTGTATGTTCAAGAGTGGTTTTAGTCGAGAGAAACCTCCGAATGGACAGATAGTCTAGCTAGCTGTCTGGATTTACCCTGCAGAGACCTGAAGACCAGGAAACCAAAGTCCTCAGACTGGACAGATAGTCTAGCTAGCTGTCTGGTATTACCCTGCAGAGACCTGAAGACCAGGTAACCAGAGTCCTCAGACTGCACAGATAGTCTAGCTAGCTGTCTGGATTTACCCTGCAGAGATCTGAAGACCAGGAAACCAAAGTCCTCAGACTGGACAGATAGTCTAGCTAGCTGTCTGGATTTACCCTGCAGAGACCTGAAGACCAGGAAACCAAAGTCCTCAGACTGGACAGATAGTCTAGCTAGCTGTCTGGATTTACCCTGCAGAGATCTGAAGACCAGGAAACCAAAGTCCTCAGACTGGACAGATAGTCTAGCTAGCTGTCTGGATTTACTCTGCAGAAACCTGAGGACCAGGTAACCAAAGTCCTCAGAAATCCCAACACAAAGAAAGAGGAAGGTGGGCTTTAGAGGAAAGGGGGGAGGACTGAGAAGTTCTTGATGATGAAGTTCAAATGTTTTGTCTAATTCCTGGATCTTCGCTATCCTACGTACTGCACCTTTAACAATAAAGACTCAGGAAGTGCGTGACGCAATGATCTGAGTATTTCACAGAAAACAAAATGTTGGCAGCTGACCGACATTTGGATGAAGGAAGAAAGATAAGAAGGGGAACAGTTTCTGTACGTAATGATTGACGTGGGTTTGGCATAGTCCTTTATTTTGGTGCAGAATGTCTTTGAACTTCTGACTATAAATAGACTCTGTCCTCTGGATGTTATCATGATCACAAATGTTGATATACTCACTTATTATCACCAGAATATATATATATATATATATATATATATATATATATATATATATATATATATATATATATATATATATATATATATATATATATATATATATATATATATATAGGTTCATTTGCAAAAACAGATTCCTCCATTTTTATTTGCTCTCCTAAATTTACCACTAAATCATTTCTTTGTAATAAATGTTCTTCTTTCCATTTCAAAGCTTCGCAGGAACTGACCTGTAACATCATCACTCTGCTTCTGCCCCGTTTCTCTCCTCCAGGAAGCCTTTGAGACGAAGTCGGATGATCTGAGGGAGAATGTGGCTTCAGCATCCTTCAGAGGTTCTTCAGGACTCAGGTCTGACCAACACACAGAAAACAAGACTTACTGCTCACAAATATTCACGTTATATCGTTTTAAGAGATGTTCTGGGCTTTAAATTGACACCCGACAACCCTCTAAATGCGGGTAAAAAATAAAAAGGAATGCTGAAAATTTTAATTAAAAAAATTATTAAAAACTTAACTTAACCCTTGGATGGTATTCAGGTCAAATTGACCCATTTCTAATTTCTACAATAAGAAAAATGGTCCAAGTTCCATGTTTTCTACCTGAAATCAGCACCTTACCTTATTTCCTGAGATAAACATGTATTCCTGACTCAGAACATTATTCTGGATATGACACTTATGTTGTTTCCATAGTGATTTTAACATGAATTATAACCTGATGATAAAAACGAACCCCACTTCCATCTTTAATAGTGTTCTAGTAGAGACTGATTCATTCCCTGAACATAGATGTTATCTCAGCTGCTGGAAATTAACCCCAACCGGTCGTCAGACACCGCCTACCAAGAGCCTGGGTCTGGGTCTGGGTCTGGGCTTGGGTCTGGGTCTGGGTCTGAGTCTGGGTCTGTCCGAGGTTTTGCCTAAAAGGAAGTTTTCCTCACCACTGTCACTGTTGCTTGCTCTGGAGGGAACTACTAGAACTGTTGGGTCCTTGTAAATTCTGGAGTGTAGTCTAGACCTGCTCTATCTGGTCTAGACCTACTCTATCTGTAAAGGGTCTCCAGATAACTCTTGTTATGAATTGATACTATAAATAAAATTGAATTGAATTGAATTGAAATTGAGAAAAAAAGTGGAAAAACACGACAAAAACATCGATGAAAATGCAGGAAATATCCCCCAAACTAGTGTTGGGTGATTAAGCAAAAGGGTTAGGACCGTTTTTTCCAACCTGAACCCTATTTTCCTATTTCCTATGTTTCTTTTGCCTAAGTGACTGATGGGAACCACAATCTTTGACATTGGGACAGTTAATCCCACAACGACGCTGTCATGCATGCGGCACAAGACTTCACAAGTGGGGAGGGGATGGAGGCAGTGTGCACTGGAAAAAAAACACACACCGTTGATTGGGAAAATAAATGTAATTCGGATTTTATCTACCTGGGCAGGTCTCAATCTACATGGGCGCCCAAGTAGAACCTATGTATGGGAGCCACTGCTCCTAAATCATGGGTAAATGTATTTTAGCCGAAGAAGTAGTTTCTCTATGTTCTTTGTTCCCATTATGACTCATACACTGTAATACTTTAATCGTTAACTTACAGTAATATAGCAGCAGCAGCTTTGCCAGTAAAATACAGATTATTGTTATTATAGCAGTAAGCAAACAGTTTTAAAAGTTTAACACTCGTGTTGTCTTCCTCGGGTCAAACTGACCCCTTTCAAACTATTTTATATCAGAAATATGGATTTCTTTCAACCAAATTGCCCAAAGATAACATGGATGATTCCATATGTTGTTGACGGTACCATTAATGATTACTTTCATTGAATTTTTTGGGTGTTTTATTTAATCTTATAGCATTTGAATTCTTTTTTAATGGTTTCCAAACAGTATCCGGACTAAACTCTGACATCTAACCATCTGAGATCCACTCAACATCCTCTGATCTTAACTATTAGTCTAAATAATTCATAATTTCTGCCTTTTTAACTAAAAACTTATGTATAATTTGATATAAATTAGCTTTGTTGACCATAAATTCCAAGAATAAATGTGAAATCTATCATTAAACCAGCTCAGGTTTTTTTAAAAAGCGCCAAAACCTGCAAAAAGTGACAAATAAATCATAAAAAGTGACAAAAACATCGGAGAAGCACAAAAAACAAGTTCATGGTTATCAGGAAGACAACACGAGGGTTAAGGTTATTTGACTGGAAATAGACAGTTTCTAACTGTATTATCTGGATTTACAATAATTTACTGGCAGTGTAATTCCCACCTTTTCCTTTATTTTCCCACGATGCATTGGTATTAACAGTAAATACCTGTAAATATGTAACATTTGCAGATAGTGCTGCCATATTATTTTCTCCCAGAATGCATTGCCATGTATAGTATGATGACGTTAGCTGTAATTTACATCAGAGGTTTACAGTGCAGGGTGAAACCGGATTAAAAATGACATCCATACAGGGAGTCAGCAGTGTAGTCTACGTGATTCGCAGGTATACACAGTCGACCCGCTAAGAAAGCTCCAGGAGTTCCATATACCTACTTAAAAATGCCCGATGGCACGTAACAACATACTTTCCATTGCATTTTTGACATATTTTGAATTGTCATCTGTGTTTTGTTGTCTTTGCATAGGCTAAATCAAGGTATTTCCACCGTGAATCAGTGCGTAAAAGTGTGTCAGGATGCAGGAAATGAAGTCTTTGACGCTCAAAATGTCCCTGGGGGAAGACACCCAGAGCCCAAAAGTGCCTCTCTACTTACTGTTGCAACGTCCATGTTTTTTCAGTCCATTCAGTGTGTGTCCATCATGCTGAGGCACGAACCCAGCTGCGTCCAGAGGCTGGAGCTGGACCCCTGCACGGACGTCTTCCACGACTGCAGAGAGTAAGTCTGTACTCTTTCTAGGGTGTAAATCACAAGTGTTTCATCCATTTCATGTTGATTATTAATGCAACGATACGATATTTGCTGATATCTTTAAGTCTGTCACGATGCAATATTGATTGGATTCAATTCAGGGGTCTGAGATTACTGTTAGTACCCTGCTCGACCCTCCATTGTTATTGTAATACAGGGGCATAAGTAAACCCCCCCGTGTTAAAATACAGGGGCATAAGTATACACCCCCGTGTTAAAATACAGGGGGCATAAGTAAACCCCCCCGTGTTAAAATACAGGGGCATAAGTATACACCCCCCTATGTTAAAATACAGGGGCATAAGTATACACCCCCCCGTGTTAAAATACAGGGGCATAAGTATACACCCCCCTATGTTAAAATACAGGGGGCATAAGTATACACCCCCTATGTTAAAATACAGGGGGCATAAGTATACACCCCCTATGTTAAAATACAGGGGCATAAGTATACACCCCCTATGTTAAAATACAGGGCATAAGTATACACCCCTATGTTAAAATACAGGGGCATAAGTATACACCTATGTTAAAATACAGGGGCATAAGTATACACCCCCTATGTTAAAATACAGGGCATAAGTATACACCCCTATGTTAAAATACAGGGCATAAGTATACACCCCCTATGTTAAAATACAGGGGCATAAGTATACACCCCTGTGTTAAAATACAGGGGCATAAGTATACACTATGTTAAAATACAGGGGCATAAGTATACACCCCCTATGTTAAAATCCCAAAGAGGCAGATTTTTATTATTAAAGGCAGTTATTTCATGGATCAGGATACTATGCATCCTGATAAAGTTACCTTGGCCTTTAGAATTAAAATAGGGGGTGTATACTTATGCTGTATTTTTTATAGGGGTGTATACTTATGCCCCCAAACATAGAAGGTATACTTGCCCCTGTATTTGGTGTATACTTATGCCCCTATTTTAACATGAGGGTGTATACTTATGCCCCTGTATTTTAACATGGGGGTATACTTATGCCTGTATTTTAACATAGGGGTATACTTATGCCCCTGTATTTTAACATAGGGGTATACTATGCCCCTGTATTTTAACATGGGGTGTATACTGCCCCTGTATTTTATATAGAGGTGTATACTTATGCCCTGTATTTTAACATAGGGGTGATATGCCTGTGTTTTAACATGAGGGTGTATACTTATGCCTGTATTTTAACATAGGTGTATACTTATGCCCCTGTTTTAGAATATACTTATGCCCTATTTAACAGAATGTATACTTTTTTAAATGACTAAAACATATTTAAAAAAAGTCAAAAAAAAGTGACAAACAAATTGTTAAAAAATTGACAAAATTGTTTTTTAAAAACATAACAAAACTGACAAAATTTAAAAAAAAAAAGTGAAACATAAAAAAGTGACACAAAAATTGGAATAAAATTGACAAAAACCTGACAAAAAAGTGTAGAAAAAGAACAACAAAATGTTGAAATTTCAACCCAGAAAAACTCAAAGTTGCAGGTCGACGGATCGACAACACGAGGTCAAATAAAATCTGAAAGAATAAATGGGCCTCCTACAGACATAGGTTGATATTCTGACTTTGCATCTAAAGACCGGATCGTGGATCTTTGAACCGATATATGGGTCCAGATCGATCACCCCCTAGCTCTTTATGTGCATATATTTTTAGAGAATAAAGACTTAACCTCTGTGTTTGGTGTCTTAGAGACCTACATAAACACCTCAGTGGCGAGCCCTTCACCCAGTACCAGGAGAGCATGTTTTTTGACCGTTTCCTGCAGTGGAAGAGGTTGGAGAGGTCAGTACCTGTGTTGTGAAACAAGGAAATAAGGCAATTAGAAAACAATGTATGACAGTTGGTTGGGAAGCTGGTTTGTCTGCCTCAACTGTTGGATCTGTGCCACGTTAATGTCACAGTTTCCGTTAAGACGGTATCTTTTCAGAATGAAAACAACAACCTGTCTTTCTCTTCAAGGCAGCCCATCACCAAGCAGACCTTCAGACAGTACAGACTTCTGGGGAAAGGAGGGTTCGGAGAGGTGAGACTGAATTCACATCCCTTTATATTTCTCTGTCGTGGATACGATCTCATGCCATGTGGTATTAGATGGTTTTGGTTTGTCCAGGCTTCAGGATCTGATTTCATTTGTGATTGTTCAACGGCAGCATGTTTCTCCGGAAACAGTTTTCCTTGTTTTTAAGTGACACATTTCTTCAGAAGAGAACCGTGATGCCTGAGAACCTGCAAACATAAAACCAGATCTGTCTGCATGGGTAGTTGCCCGAACTGGTCTCACATTGCCAGACCTTCCTCCACAGCGGTGCGGAGGAGGGTCTGGCTAGTCCACACAGCATTCTGGGAGGAGAAAAACCCAATCATGGGCGGAACATGTGTACGTTCAGAAGTTGTTTTGTCTGGATTTACCCTGCAGAGATCTGAGGACCAGGTAACCATAGTCCTCAGAAATCTAGCAGAGGTTTGAATGCCAACTTGGCCAAAAATTAGGGACATCCGGCGACACCGGAGCAATCCTGGAAATGAAAGTTGCCGATATCAAGAGTATTTTTCTGCTACCGTGGCCTCGGCCTACGGGGTCCCAGAGACCCGTCCTGCGCTCGAACGTGTATCCCAATAGCCTCATCTTGTCCTCTGGGGTCCCAGATACCCGTCCAGCACTCAAACGTGTACCCCAATAGCCTCATCTTGTCCTTCGGGGTCCCAGAGACATGTCCTCCACTCGAACGTGTATCACAATAGCCTCATCCAGTCCTCCAGGGTCCCAGAGACATGTCCTCCTCGAACGCGTATCCCAATAGCCTCATCTTGTCCTCTGGGGTCCCAGATACCCGTCCAGCACTCAAACGTGTACCCCAATAGCCTCATCTCGTCCTTCGGGGTCCCAGAGACCCGTCCTGCGCTCAAACGTGTATCCCAATAGCCTCATCCAGTCCTCCAGGGTCCCAGAGACATGTCCTCCACTCAAACGAGTATCCCAATAGCCTCATCTCGTCCTCCGGGGTTCCAGAGACTCGCCCTGCAGTCAAACACATTTCCCACTACCCTCATCTTGTCCTGTGGGCCCCTGGGACCCGATAGACGAGCCGGGAGTAGTGACACATACGTGTAATCGCATACAAATAAACAAGGGTCTCCAAAGCCGAAGGGCGAGGCCACGACGGCACTTGACCTGAACTGAAAAAGGCCCCGGGGCCCCCGAAGCACAACGCCAGGCTAATACACAGTTGCCGTGACACGAAGGACAACACAAGCGCTAAAAGATAAAGGTGCCACAATCCTAGGACCATAAAGTGTTCTGTTTGCAGGTGTGGGCGTGTCAGATGAGAGCCACGGGGGATGATGCCTGCAAAAAGCTGGAGAAGACTCACGTGAAGAAGAGAGAGGAGAAGCCATGGCTCTCAAAAGAGAGATCCTGGAAGGGCTGGACAGTCGATTCGTGGTGAGATTCCTACGCAACCGTTACGCTCTTACCGTTGAACCCTTCAGCTTTCCCAACAGCTTGTAAGATCACATGTTAAAAGACAAGTTTGGTGATAGACTATCAGTTTGGTAATGACAACAAATCAAATAAAAAGACCAAAACCATCCCATTAACAAATATTGTCTTACATATATACATGTCGTACATACACACAGAGCTATGTAGTGAAATGGAAATTAATCGCCAACACGTTATAGGGCAACCATTCTACCTCCGAGCCACAAAAACACACAAAAATAGGGGTGGGGGGTATTGCGATATTTTCAGTGGCAGTACTGTATCGATACACAGGCGCCAAGTATGGATCTTTTATTATGTATGTGTTGGTCAGTTTGTCCATTGACAATCCAAATGTTTCTTTTTAGATGAAACAGATGTTGATAAGTTTCCTTTTGGGACGTCATTTGAACTTTTAGAAGTTGTAAAAAAAAAAGGTTATAAACTGCAATATATCTCAGAATATTGCAATATATTTAAAATCGCAATAATATCATATTGTGATAATGTATCAGGGGGCGTCCGGTGATTCCCACCCTTACACACAAAATGTGTATTTCTTATGTTGATGTCCCCAAAAAAACATCTGACATTGAAATTACTGCCTTGTGTCTATGCAAAGTCTGTCACCAGACAGGTGTTGCCACATTTCACTGTGACAACAGAGATGTCTGTGCACGGAAATCTGACTTTCAAACATACCCCAGGTACCTTGATTGCCAAATCACTGTCCAATATGCAAATGCCGGAAAAAAAGGCTTGGAGCTGAGAGACAGACAAGAAGTGAGACAACATTGGGAGATGACTTAACACTTTATGGTTTTGGTCTTTTGTCAATTTGTGGACAATAAGAAAAATATAGAATATTCCCAGTTTTATAATCAAAGTCTTTAACTGATTCACACACTTCAACACGCACTTCTTCGCTCTCCATTCAGGTGAATCTGGCGTACGCTTACGAGACAAAGCACGCCCTCTGCATGGTTCTGACCATGATGAGCGGCGGGGACTTGAAGTTTCATATTCATAACATCGGAGAACCCGGCCTGGACAAAGACAGAGTTCGCTTCTACGCTGCAGAAGTCTGCTGCGGGTTAATTCACCTCCACCAGAAGTCAATACTGTATAGGTCAGTGTGTTTCTGCGTTGGCGATGCTCTAAAGCAGGAGTGTCAGATTCAACTTTACTAAAGGGCCGCACTGGAAAATGAGACTCACATCCAGGGCCAGACATGGAAAGTTTATCAAAAAAGTAAAATACATTTAATATTTTTGCCATTTAGCACATTTTGCTTTTCTCATATAGCCTTCTCACGTACAGTTTGACATAAAGCCATAAAAAAGTCAGAAAAAAGTTCCTTAGCCATCATAGAATTTAACCCTTGTGTTGTCTTCCTGTCAACCACAATTTTTATTATTAAAGACCAGTTATTTCATGGATCAGGATACTGTGCATCCTGATAAAGTTAAAATATGAAATAACTGGCCTTTAATAATAGAAATCTGCCTGCCTCTATGGGAATTTAACATAGGGGGGTGTATACTTATGCCCCCTGTATTTTAACATAGGGGGGTGTATACTTATGCCCCCTGTATTTTAACATAGGGGGTGTATACTTATGCCCCCTGTATTTTAACATAGGGGTGTATACTTATGCCCCTGTATTTTAACATAGGTGTATACTTGCCCCCTGTATTTTAACATAGGGGGTGTATACTGCCCCTGTATTTTAACATAGGGGGTGTATACTTTGCCCTGTATTTTAACATAGGGGGGTGTATACTTATGCCCCCTGTATTTTAACATAGGGGTGTATACTTATGCCCCTGTATTTTGGGGGTGTATACTTATGCCCTGTATTTTAACATAGGGGTGTATACTTATGCCCCTGTATTTTAACATAGGGGGTGTATACTTATGCCCCTGTATTTTAACATAGGGGGGTGTATACTTATGCCCCCTGTATTTTAACATAGGGGGTGTATACTTATGCCCCTGTATTTTAACATAGGGGGTGTATACTTATGCCCCTGTATTTTAACATAGGGGGGTGTATACTTATGCCCCCTGTATTTTAACATAGGGGGGTGTATACTTTTGCCCCTGTATTTTAACATAGGGGGGTGTATACTTTTGCCCCCTGTATTTTAAGGAAGAACATTTATTTATTTACGATACAATATTCATTCACAAAGAAAATTGGTGTTCTTAAAGGTCGGATTTTTCCTAATTTTTTGACTTAAGGCATTAAGATCAATCCCCAAAAGATGATTTTTTTTTATTCCTCTTTTTAGTCAACTTAAGCAGGGGTTCCTATACTCTTTTTTTACATTCTGCACTCAACCCATTAGGCCACCTTTTTCTAATGCTAAACAGCTATTTTGTATGTTTTTGTTCCTTTTTTCTGTGTATATTCTTCTACCTAGTCATTTTTTTTTTAACTCCTTCCACATTTTTCAACATATAAACTTCATTCAAACATCAAAACGTTCAACACGATGAGGACATTCCTGCTTTTATACAACATTTCCATAACTTTCATAATTTCCAAAATATTCAACGTTTTTGAGGAAATTGTCCCCATTCGAGTGAATGGAAAGAATTTTCAAACTTGACAAAAATTACAACCACAACACAAATTGCTAAAAAATTACATTTTCAACTGTTATCTACTCATTCGTGCATACATTCGCAAAGAAACAGCATCCGAACATTAAAATGTTCCACGTCCGTCATACATTCTGGGTGGCGGCGGCCTTTCTACGTACAGCATTCACACCCAAATTTCTTCAGAAATTGCATTCTTCTTTTACAAGTAAAGACGGGCTAAACCACAGTCCAGGAAAACCTCACTCCAAATCTTAATTAAGTAAAAGTACAAAACTATTAGCTTCGAATATACTAAAAGTCCAAAAAGTTACAGCACTAATCATGCAGAATGGTGCATTTCCGAATAAAATACACATTGTGCAAATGTTTTTACATTGTTAAATGACTTTGACCGTCCTGCGCTTACAGAATTAAATGCTGTGTTTTGATCTTGCAGGGATCTGAAACCAGAAAACATTCTGTTGGATGACAACGGTATGTACCGCCACAGTTACCACCTCCTGTTTGTTTCAGTGTGCCACAAATAGATCTACCACATCCACTTATGTTCTGTAATACCGTCACATTCCTAACTCTATAAACAGAACCTGATAAAATCTATAACAGGTTATTTTT
>JABXJD010000943.1:0-62500 GCA_013375575.1 Percina caprodes
AAAGCTTTGCCTTCCTTGGATTCTTGCAGTGATAATGTCAACTGTAAGTGTGTGTGCTGTTTCTCGTTCTCACTGACGGAAATAAATGATCTTTGGTTGAGTTGATGTCTAAGTAAATGTGGAATCGGCAGTGTTGGAATGCAACTAAGTACATTTACTCAAGTACTCTTACTAAAGTACAGATTTTACACTTGTATTTTACTTGAGTATTTCCATTCATTGCTACTTCTTACTTCTACTCCACTACTGTTTTTTTTCCTGACAGCTTTAGTCACTTTATATTTTACAGCGTTTCCTCCCATACAGCATCTCCAGATGTTGAATGTTTGTGATGAACTGGAGGAACGAGTTGAGAAAATTCTCCCACTTCTTAGGCTAGATAAAATATTTAACCCCTTGTGTTGTCTTCCCGTCAGCCATGAAAAAAAAAAAGTTTTTCTCAACACTTTTATACATCTTGACATTTGTTATTTTCATTGTTGTGGGTGCTTTTTTTTTTTTTAAAGTTATTTGATATTTCTAATGTTGACATTTTCAGCGCTTATTTCGAAGACCCATTTTTGTGATGAAAAAATAAAAATAAAAAAACTGAAAACAGGTCAAATTTGACCCGAGGACAACATGAGGGTTAAAAAGCCTCTTGGATAAGCTGGAAAATGCAAAGCCAAAAACAGGGCTGTTTTCTAAAGTAAGTGGTATTCTCACAGGACAGCATCGCTACAAACATAAGATGGCCTTATAGAATATGATGCATTGCTGTAGATTAAACCCAACAGACTGTAAATGAGTTATAATTAGCACAGCCTTAAACATCTACAGCAGGAAATTGCAACAAAACACATTAACGCAGAAGGATCATTATACTTTAAGTAGATATTATCTGAAAACTATCATTTGCACAGCGGTGGCTGTCGTCACTGTTCCATTATCAGTTATAATAACACAATATGGTTTGCAATAAAATATTATTGGTGTCATCTATTGGTTTGTGGTCAGACACAACTGAACACTTTGGATTTTTTCTTTAATGGTTGTGCTATTTTTGAAAATTTAAACACAAAATGATTAACCAAGGAAATAATCAACACATTAATCACATTTAATGGTTTAAGCTGAAGTGCTTTTTTTATATTAATGAACATCTCTTACATATAAGCCGTCGCCAAATGAGTTTCTTCAAAGCTAATTATCACCTCCACACAACTCTCTCTGTATTTCTCAGAGTGACTATGTTCACAAGATTGTGGCGTCTGGTGGCTTTCCCGTGCATAGACTCGAGTGAAGATAATGACCTCTTCTAAAGAGTCCATCATGTTTTTTTTTTTAATCCCCCGTGTCCTCCTTGGCTACAGGTACAGTAACTGCGTGGAGGAGGGTGGGGGCGCATGCATGATCACACACATAATTTAGCAAAAACATGATAGATAGATAGTAGGATGACTCATTTTCACTCCTGCCACCTAAAAATATGTCAGTATTTGGTAAGTAACATAACATGTGTAAGGTAGGAATTTGGCGTAAACTGCAAATAGACTTGAAACGGAGGCCACATTTCCTCAGTAATGGAACTTTTGCTCAGTTGATTTTCTGTCCAGTCAGAGAGACTAAGGAGGAAATGACAGAGGAGTTAAAGTTATTTTAAAAGATTTTGGGGCTTTTGAGAAAACATTCAGGGCTGGAGCCCCAGAAGCCACCCCCTTGCTTTGTCCCTGTTAATTGGTACATACTGAATACTAGAATATGTACTTAGTTGTATTCTACACCACCACTGGACACAAAACATTCAAAATGTATTTTGATTTAAACATGTTGGAGTGTAATGAATCTATTGAAAAACACTATTATTAACTCATGACTTCTTGTTTGTTGTTACAGAGAAAGGGAGAAGCAAAGAGCAGAGCAACAGCTCGGAGGATTTGGTTGCTGTGCCCAGAACATTTTTAGGAGACCGCGTTATTCAGACCAAATCCTTTATTGTTCCAAATGGGACACAAGCTCCCACTTCATCCCAGTCCCCTCCAGCTCTGCAGTTTCTAAGCAACAGCACAGTCGGGTACCTCCAGGCGCCCTGAGCACACGGGTCATCCCGTTATTTACATGCTGGTTGTTGCTGTGGGGATCCCGGCCAACACCGCCATCTTGTGCACGCTGGCCTCTAAAATCAGAAAAGTGTCCTCCGCTATCCTCTACTGCAGCCTGGCTGTCTCAGACCTCTTTCTCCTCCTATCCCTCTTCTTCAAGGCTCACTACCATTTCCATGGAAACCACTGGGTGCTCGGAGAGGCTGCCTGCCGGGTGGTCACGGCCTGTTTCTATGGCAACCTCTACTGCTCGGCCCAGACGCTGGCCTGCATCAGCATCAAGCGCTACCTGGCTGTGGCCCACCCATTCATGTACAAAGGTCTCCCCAAGAGGATGTTCACCGCCTGGGTCAGCGTGGTGGTATGGGGGGTGTTTGGTGCCGCCGTCATCCCGGCTCCTGGTGCAGCAGAGCTATTGGATCCCAGAGGTGGACCGCATCACCTGCCACGACGTCTTGCCGCTTTCCTCTGAGACCGACAGGTTTCTGCTCTACTACAACCTGTTTCTGACTGTCTTCGGCCTCCTGCTGCCGCTGGTGGTCACGGTTGTGTGCTACGCCCGAATCGTGTGCGAACTGAAGCGATCGCACCAAGACTGGGCGATGTACATCAAGGCCAGCTCGCTGGTGTTTGTCATCTTCCTCGTGTGTTTTGCCCCCGCTGGAGTCCTGCACTTTGTCCATTATGTGCAACTGTTTGTGGATAGAACAGAGAGTTTGTACGTGCACTTTAAAGTGGCGGTGTGTTTGTGCTGCCTCCATGCCTGTCTGGACCCGTTCCTGTTTCTTCTCATGTCCAAGTCTGCAGGCTCTTCATTTCACTTCAGGGCCTTTAAAAAGGGGAAATCCCTGAGCTTATCTGTCTAAAAGAGACCGATCTGTTACAAAAAAAATGCATTTGAAATTCTCTGTGGCTGGAATCCAGATAGAAAGCAAAAAGGGTCTCAACTGCATTAATGATAAACAAGCGAACAGACTCCCCATTGCACTAAATGTCTTATATGCAAGTAGATTTCATTTTTTCTAAATACAGTTGAGTCCGGGTCAGAGAGAGAGAACAAGAAGACAGTGAACATGTTATGTATGTTGCAAAGACACACGGTCTAAGTTGCAAGAAGCATTTTGTATATAATACGTATTATACTTCATGGTTTTAGTTTTTAAACATCAGTCTGTGTTGCTTTTCATATTTTAATATTTGAAGAGTTATTAGAGGAAGTCATTTCGTCATAATTGAATTTAACAATAGGCAACGTTTTGGTACTAGACCATCACGTTGCCTACTTGTGACGTGCAAAGTATTTTTCTGTACTGAATGTTCATGTATGTAAAAATGAAAAAGAAAGTATGCATTTTGTATATAACACGCATTATACTTCATTGTTTTAGTTTTTAAACATCATTCTGTGTTGTTTTTCATATTTTAATATTTGAAGAGTTATTAGAGGAAGTCATTTCGTCATATTTGAGATGGCTTCCTTGGCGTAAAATTCAAATTAATAATAGGTATTAACATGAAACAGACAAATAATTTGTCCAGGCGTTTTTGTATTTCTGTCTTCATGTATGGAGATGAACTATGCCTAAGCCATGTTGTGAGGTACCGGTATTTTCTGCCTGGCCTGCACAGGAAGTAGGATGACACACCTGACTAATGTAGAACTGGAAAAAACTGTTAAGAGGAAGTGAATTGTATCTGTCTGGAAACAAATATAAAATCTGTGGCTAAAATCTAAATATGTATAGTATGTGTCTTCAACCAATTTTTAACCCCACTAAAAGGTGTTTTATATGCCACTGCATCATTTTTTCTCCATTGGAAGGGCACCCAAGAGAGCAAATGCTTTTATTTACCATTGCAGTGTTGAAGAAGAATTCAGGTACTTAATGATACAAATGACAGTATAGATATTATTCGGTACATTTCAAATGGTTTTTCACTCACTTCATAAACACTTGAATCCATTTTATATTAAAGTGAAAGTTTTTAGGTTATACAGTTTTTACTGAGAGCATGGAGATAGTCATTAAAAAGCCTTAATTAGGCAGATTTACTGTGTCAATATGCAGGTGTAGGTCCTCGCTCACCTGAGTCAGTTAAACACAAAGCCTAAAAAAAACAAAAAGCATAAAAAAATATTGAAAAGTGAATGCTTGTCAAGCTAGCTAAGTTAGCTAGCTCAACCACCTGGACTCACGTGTGCAGTTTCCTCCTCCTTGATGATGAAATTCAGAAATACACAAGTTGAAATTGATGTGAAATCTTGACGAACGCAGCTTTGGAAATTATTAGTTTTTTGTTGTTTGACCCCACAAATGAAACCACATACATACATACTTCATCACAAACACTCCTGTGTGGCCTACCTTGGGCGGGGTTTGGACCAGCGTTTCAGTATTGGGAGGGCTGGTGCCCTTATCCACTGGACCATCTTCGAAGTCCAGCAACACAAGGGACCAAAAAGAGTAAGAAGATCAGTGAAGCTGCAGAAACTTCAACTTAATCAACCTGCAAACAAAGTTAACACACTGAAACACGGTCACACTGAAACACGTTCACCGTAACCAACTGAAGAAGTCAGATTCTTCACTGTAATAATCAGCCTTTCTGTCAAAGTCTGGAGAGCTCAGCTAGTAGGGAAACAGTTCCATAGTGAGAAGGTTGTGGGTTCAAACCAGTCCTATACAGTTTTTTTTTCCCTCCTTCTGTGACCACTTACTGTAATGAACCTTAAGCATGCCGATACTCCATTAAAACCCATTATGGAAAAGATAAGACTGGTTCAAATCAAAGGCAGACACTTTTGAGGGTTTCATAAAAACCTTAAACAGAGGAGATAACCAATCAAAACCCTGTAATACACCCGTCCTTAAACCTGCTGTGGACTCCAATAAATGTGGAGCCGACCTTTGAATTTCGACCCTAAGTAAGAGATCAACTATCAGTGTCTTGAGAGGTCACTTGGTAGAGGAACAATTTCACTGACAGAAGGTTGTGAGTTCAAATATCTCTCTTTTGCAGTTTGTTTTCATTTCCCTTCGGTCGACCCTCTGTTTCATGAAGGCTTTTCTTATTGTGACGAGCCTGTCTTGAATGGGCCTAACGAGTTTCAGCCTACAGTTTCATGAAGACTTGTGAAGTGACTCATATCCCAGCTGAAATGTATCAGAGCTGCAGAGAGGCTTTTCACAATAAGAGACATCTCTGTGGGCTGACAAAATAAAAACACAAACAGCAACAGATTAGAACTCACAACCCTCAGATTGTGGATCAGTTTCTCTCTCCAGCTGAGCTCTCTTCCATGTTGGGTTATCTTCCTTTTTCAACTAAAGGTGCAGATTTAAAGGTGGTGATCCACATTTTATGAGCTTCACAACAGGTCTAGGGTTAAATAAATGCAGTACTATGGGAGTGCGGAACAAACAAAACTGAGAAGTTACATCTGTTTCCTCTCAATTTTATCCACAGCTAATAGCTTCAGGTTACACCTTTAGCATCAACAACCACAAACACAGTCTACTCATAGCCTGAAATAGTGTCCCAGAAAACACCCCCTCTTCCAAGTGAGCTCCTTACTTAAAGGTGCCGTTGTCTCTAGCGAATCTCTCTGTATTCTGGGTCACCACAGTATGATATATGTAAAAGGGTTTTAATTGGTTCTTTCCTCCATTCACATTTTTTTTAACTTACTTTTTTGTGGCTTTTAATTTAAGCCGATGCTACCTTTCCTCTTCAAGATTTGGATTATCTGCACGGTTAAAGGGTTTTTAAGGGGTAACAGAAGGAAAAAAACAACCTTCAGAGGAATTTCTAGCTTAGCTGTCAGGACCATAAAGTGAGCCGAGTCTCACAGAGAAGAATTAAGACTGTGTCACTGCTTCTCTGCATGTTGAAGGTTGACAAAAAGAAACCACAAAATGCTCAAGTGGGATTTCGAAATCATCTCTCTAACAGCTAAGCTCTTAGGATTCTAAGAGGTATTCAGTGTAAATGTGATTCAGTGTGAACGTGATTCAGTGTAAATGTGATTCAGTGTGAACGTGATTCAGTGTAAATGTGATTCAGTGTAAATGTGATTCAGTGTGAACGTGATTCAGTGTAAATGTGATTCAGTGTGAACGTGATTCAGTGTAAATGTGATTCAGTGTAAATGTGATTCAGTGTGAACATGTTTCCGTGTGAACGTGATTCCATGTGAACGTGATTCAGTGTGAACGTGATTCAGTGTAAATGTGATTCAGTGTGAACATGATTCCGTGTGAACGTGATTCAGTGTGAACGGGATTCAGTGTGAACGTGATTCAGTGTGAACGTGATTCAGTGTGAACGGGATTCCGTGTGAACGGGATTCCGTGTGAACGGGATTCCGTGTGAACGGGATTCTCTTCAGGTTGATGAAGGTGAAGTTTCTGAAGCTTCAGAATGATCTTCCTACTCTCTCTGGTTCTGTGTGTTGCTTGAATTTGAAAATGGTCCAGTGGATAAGGACCCCCAAAAAAAAAAATCCTGATAGGCGGGTTCAAACCCCACGTAAGGTATGCCACACAGGCGAGTTTTGTGAGGCGGGAGGGAGGAAGCACGTGAATGTTCCGGCCAGTTATCTCTCGGTGAATGTGGGGGCGGAGCTTCTAAAGTCAGGGCTGCATTTGTTTGGCAGTTCAGACATCAACCATCTATGCACAGCATCACTTACTCAGGTCAAAGGAGTTGCCGCTGGACCGTTCTGTTGATGTACGTTTAAATTATTTATACTTTTATGTAGGGGGATGGAAGGATAGCTGTGTTGATGCTTATGCTTGTTCATTGATGCAACGCTGCTGAGTCGTTATTTCGTGGTTGTTTAATGGTGCACTCCATGCTGCAAAAGTAATTGCCCTTTAGGGACAAACAAAGTGTAAATGTAATGTTGATGTTTAAAAAAGGGATTTAAAAACTAAAAGTGACACTTTTGAAAGTCAAAATAACCCAATCTTCCTCTCACCTATTAGAGGTTGGATTCATGTGCAATCTAACTGTAGCTCTCCACTTGTAGCCACTGTTCAGTGAAAGGAAATTACTATCTCGCTTTAATTTAACTGGCCCCTCGGAAATACCAGCTGTTAAAGTTAATGTAAACTACAAAACAAGACTCCATGACAGTCCTGTGTAACTCAAAGGAGCCCATCTTGGTTAATTTAGAATAAATGGTTCCCTCTGCTCGTGTAATTGAATGCAGCCATATTTAAACATAATGAAGAAAAGGCCCTCAGCTGTTCAAATGGAACTCTTTATTCAATACAGAGACACCAGAAGAATCCACCTTCACACTGCATTCACTTGAGCCTTTTCTTATCAAAATAAATCATATCCATGACAGGGAACAGTTTCTACACACCCCTCCACGTATTGTTTGACAGCAGAAGTTTTTACATCTGAAATGTCACAAATTCCCAAATGCAGATTTGACGACCCCTGCTGGATAACATTGTGTAGTACATACAGTTATCTCACCACTAGCATGCCCTTTCACAACGACCTAGAACTCAGTATAATGAACACCTGTTCACAACAAATATCTGACAATGCACAAGAATGATACATTCACCTTTGACCCGGGAATCTGTGTCCCCCGCGCAGAGGAACAGCGAAGACACCGAAATGGGGAAAAGCACACACAACAGAAGGACTTCAGTAACAAACATGCAGGGTTTCTTTTTGAATTTGTTCAGGGTGGAGGAGGGCGATGCAGACGAGCAGACGGACGGAGATAAAGCATCAAACATCAGGAAACCAGATGTTGAAATGGTTGCATTTTGGTCAAAATATGTAATAAAAAGAAATATCTGCACGTAAGAGGTTGTTTACTGCACAGGTACTTTCCAGAGAAAGAAATATGACAACAGAACATCTCATTGACACTAAATATCATCATCAAACTGACTAAGTCACACAGCATACTGTACTTTTGTGTTATCTGACTTTTTTGTATGATTAAACAACCCACGAGTATGACATGTTACATGATTTAATTTTTCAAATTACTTAATGCATTTTTACACCGTAGCAGCAAGAGTTCCTTTAATTAAAGGTTTTAAAGGGTCTGTTCACCCAAATCAAAGAAAACATATTTTCTTATTTAGACTAACTACCACCAGAGACAGTTATCTGGGCAAATGCAGGTAGTTTTATATAATTTTAATAAAAGGCGAATGGAGTTTTGTTGACATGAATTAAAGTTCAGAACCAATGTGTCCTAACAGAAACAACTTCCCAGACCTCATTCTGATCAGTTTTAACTGGATCTACTTTCTACAGATGCGGTGGCGTAAGGTGATTATGACAAGTGCATTTTAACCCTCCTGTTGTCTTCGGGTCAAATTCTGACCACTTTTCAAAATTTGAGTTTCTTTCAAATTAATTTTCCAAAAAAGTAATGTGGATGGTTCCCAACAACGCTTCTCACAAGTTAAAGAAATAATCAGTTTACTACTTTCATTGAATTTGGGTGTTTTTTGTCAATTTTACAGCATTTGGAGAAAAAAACAATTGGTAAAAGAACTTTAAAACAAAAGTGTGAAAAAAGAGAAAATGTCAAAAGTGTTAAAAATGTGAACAAATGTCAAAAAATAAAAAGTTTTAAAAATTTGTGGGGAAAAAAACTTTTTTTTTTTTCAAAAGGCTCAGAAAAAGTCAACAAACGTTGAAAAAGTGACAAAATCATTGGTGGAAAGACACAAAATGGTCGAAAAAGACGACCATAACGTAGATAAAAGGTTTTTTATTTTAACTTTCCAGGTTGGTGGGAAGACAACACAAGGGTTAAAAATTTAACAATTTAAAAAGCCTTTAAGACCATTTCATCTAGAAATCTTAGTACGTTAAATATAGATGGGCAGCAACATAGCGTAGCGGCACAAACCGGCCTTCTACACCCTGAATAAAGGCTTTAAAAAATCTTTGCTAGAAGAGTGCCTCGGACCTTTTAATCTCTTTTGAACATTTGTGTTCCCTTTCCTAAATAGCACCATCATCACTTCTGAGCACTGCAGACTTTTTTCTTATGGAGTTACTATTTTATTGGGGAAAGACGAGATGTCACAGAGACCACTATCAGAACCATGGATAGTGCTCTAACGTCAAAGTGAAAATAAGCATCAGCGGCAGAGAGCAGAGAGCAGAGGAGCTGTCTGTTTCACCGTGGTGCTGAAATGGCCGCTGACCTTAACAAAAGACTTTTTTTCCCCATGCAATAACCTCAAAAATGCACTTATTAAAAGGCAAAATAAAGGCATATACTGTATAGAAAATGGCATAGTATCTAATTTTTTCATAAGTTCTTTAAACAATAAATCCCTTGCAAGGGCCCGTTCTGCACACAACGCCTTCTACTGGCCCCTGTGAAGCCGCACTGCCTGCACTGTCTATATTTACGCCCCTGTGTAGTGCAATAGAAGAACACAATGGAAATAAGCCTAAAAGCCTTTTTTTGTATTTTGTGCATTTAAATCCTCAAAAATACTACATTTTTTAATATGGTAAGCCATTATGTTCAGGATGTCAAGAAGGTTTCTATCTATCTATCTATCTATCTATCTATCTATCTATCTATCTATCTATCTATCTATCTATCTATCTATCTATCTATCTATCTATCTATCTATCTATCTATCTATCTATCTATCTATCTATCTATCTATCTATCTATCTATCCGTTGTGTTACAAAAATGACTCTTGGGCACATCCATTCCTGAACAAATGAAAACAGGTCACAGTCACTAGAAAGACACGCCCATGTCTTGTTCAATGTCGATTGGTCAGCCAACAACTATTGGATGAAACGCCATGAATTTTTGTACAGACATTCCGGTTCCCCAGAGGATGAATCCTAATGACGTTGTTGATCCGCTGACTTTTCCTCTAGTGCCACCATGAGGTTGACATTTCTGGTTTTGAGTGAAATATCTCAACAAATACTGGATGGATTGCCGAGAAATGTTCTACAGACATTTATGTTATTTTCCCAGAGGATGAGTCCTACTGGCTTTGGTGTCCCCATGAGGTCCACATGTACTATCTGCATGGCTAGTAATTATGTTTCTTTGGAATTTGGGTGAACTGATTCTTTAAGCATGGCTTTTAATTTCACTTTATCATGTGGTTCAAATACTCTTCCCACTTCATTTTCTACATATGAGATGGCCACTGGATCTTAAAAAAGGTTTGTCTGGACACACACACACACACACACACACACACACACACACACACACACACACACACACACACACAGCAGTATCAAGAGATGCAAGACCAAAAAAAATCAAGACAGAGCAGCAAAAGCTTCTAGCAAAGGTTTGGAAGGAGCGACAGATTCAATGGCGAGAGAGAGGCACGACATTTGAGAAAGGCCTTTGTGTTTTGGGGGGAGCAGCAGCAAGGCAGGAGGAGATAAACAGCAAAGAGGACAAGACCGGATGAGAGACACTATGAGGAAACCAAAGACGGTGAGACAAAAAAACTAAACAAGGAGAGGAGCAGATTAAAAACAGCAGAATATAAATTCTTCTTGACAAAATGGGATTGCAACAGAGAGCCAAGCCCTTCGTAGTGAGCTCGGCGCGACGAGACGAACACGACACAGACACGAGAGAGGGAGAGAGGAAGCATTCAGACAAAAAAAAAAGTTTCCAATCTCAAAAGTCTCTTGCTGTAAAAAGCAGAAAATGTAAACTTCTTTTCACTTTAGAAATGTAGCTGCTGAAGTTGCCGGTTTTGACTAAAACTACTATATCGTTATTGATTTTTCTCTTTTACTTATGGCCTTGTCATTCTTGCAAATTGCAGCAAAAGGCTTGAACGTCGTCAACCATTAGTGAAATACCGATCACAGGTTTCAGAAACAGAGCAGGTCCAAAAGCACCTTCAATATCTGGCCCTCAAATAAAAAGCATACTGGTGGAGCAATAAATAACATATAAATACATATGACATAAATACACATAGCATAGTCACATAAACGACCATCACAAAATGTGTACTGCAAGGAATAGTTTGACATTTTGTTACACTTAATTAACACTTAATAGCTTTCTAGGTTAGATGAGAAGATGTATACCACTCTCATGTCTGAACTCTATGAACCAGTTAGCATAGCATAGCATTGCATACAGACTGGAGGCAGAGGTAACAGAAGCTAGCCTAGCTCTGCACCATACCAGGAAATAGTCCAGCTTTAAAGGGACGCTTATGCAGTTTTTTGCTTTTTGCGCGCAGATTTTCCTATAGAGCTCCCCTTACAGCTTGGGAATAGATATTTGGCAGCTCCAATGTTTACTTGTGTCTGAGTCCTTGCTCAGTCAGTCTGCCGTTTTGTCTCCCTCTGTTCCTCCGACAATGCTTTCCTAACTTTCTGCTTTTTTTTTGCTGGCTCAGCCATGACGATAGTTTGAAAAACTCCATTGCTGCCTTGTTAGCCAGTTCCCGAATGGGGGGATGTGTATGTGTGCAATACTGTGAAGCAATTCATTACATCGCAAGACCTGATACCATGCGAAACTTCCTGATGCTGAGGCCGGCGGCCCGCCGGTTGAAAGTTGCGAGGGTTTTGCTGCTAACAGGTGCTAGGGGGGAGCGAGATGACTACCATTCAACTCGAAAAAAAAGTCATAACCATTCCAATGACTCCGAAGCTGTTCAATTGAGGTGAATTAAGCTTAAACAAACTACATAGTTTTTTTACATTTCTTTTTTTGTAAAGGCTTAGACTAACAATATGAGCTTTAGAGGTGCTGGAAGGCCGTTTTGGAAAGAGCCAGGCTAGCTGTTTGCTCCTGCATTCATTCTTTAAAGTTACAATCTCAAAGATCTCTTTGGTGGCAAAGGTTAATTGAGAGACTGGGGGAAAAAAACAGTCCACCGCTTCACACACAAGTGAGTTGAAGAGCGAGTCCGTTGAGTTGGCGCCGCCTGCCTTCTCTGGTAGACCAACCACCGCTAGGTGATGAAAGTCAGTTACTAACTGTGTGCGAGGACAACAGTAGGGTAAAATGAAAATCGTTGAGATTATTACTTTAAGCTAAGCAGCTGCTGGTGTTAGCTTTGAGTAAGCGCTGTTCCCAAAATGTCAAAGTATTCCTTTAATCTGAGCCAGATTGAGCAGGATACATAAGGGGAAGGTTGTCGGGAGTCCAGGCCTTTTGCAGCATTGACACGAGCATTTTGAGGATAGCATGTGTGAAACAGCCAATGAGCTGCTGATATACAGAGTTTCATCTCCACTTGTTTCTGAACAGTAGCCTTTGAATTTCTGAAAGAATGCCCAGGGCTTTGGCAACCAGCCACTGACACTTGGCAATGTCTAAGCTTTCCCTCTTTATATCTACAGCTCATTGTTAAGTCAAACTGCATTTAATTAGGCTTTGTTATTTACCAGGTTTTCTACTCAGACATTACAGAATAACAATCACGAGTCCTTTACATGTTTGAGAATACAGTCAACATTATTAATCAAATAATAAACACAGGAAGGATGACAGCAATGCTCGTTTCAGTGATATTCAAATCAATCCTGGTCTGTAAATGAATGGGTTATTCTGTAAACTGAGTGAAGACCTGGTAGACAGCACACTGTTCCGTGTCGAGGTTTACATGAGGACATTGGCCCGTGTGTCTGGCAGTCGGAGCCCCACCAGCCCGCCGCCAACCAACACAGCCGATGCCATCAGGATGGGGATGGCCTTGGTGATGCCAACCAGTGAGCCAAAGATCAGGTTGCCCAGCACCGCAGCCAGCTTACACATGGCGTTACAGAAGCCAAAGCCAGTGCCCCTGAAAACAAGGAGACAAGGAAGACACAGAGGAGAGAGTCAGGACCTGAACATACGTATGTATATATTACTATGCTGCAGTGTTGTAGTCGGGATCACATAAACCGAGACCAAGTTATCACAGAGACCAGAGTGTATTGAGACCGGGACTTTCAAGGTTTGAGACCAAAACAAGACCAGATTTGTGTTAAACAGACAGCTGTCTATATCCACCATGTTCCACTTCCAGGATTGCTCTGGTGCCGCAAGAAAATTCTCGCATGTTCTTACTACATGCTCTTACTGGATGAGCTAGAGGTCGCCCTTATGTTTATGTAATGTATTAAAAGACCAATTCAATTCAATTTTTTTCTGAGTGTAATCCCTGATAACAATTAATACCCCTTTGTAAACAGGCGAAGGTAGTCTGTCAAACGGGTCTAATGAGGGATGTGAATGACCTGAAGTTATACATTTCAGCATTTTTGAGATGTTGAAATGAAATGACTTATGAGTCACATAACCTAGGGCTGTATTTGAAATATTAATTTCGATCACAAAAACAACGTAATCGGCATCAAAATACAGTTATTTAGCACATTACGTTTTGCAAGTACACGCTTATTTTTTTTCTTGTGTTTTGAAGGGGAATTCAAAAAGTTCAATTGGAAAAGAACGGGGAAAACAGGCAAATGTCACAGTTCAAGGTGTTTTCACTGTTGATTTGTTTTTTCAACTTCAATAAATGCAACATCTTTCCAAAAGTGAATGAGGAATCATAGTAAATAATTTGGATTTCAATATTCAATATTTGGTCAAACAGCCTCTGCTCGACCTGTACAGCGGGCCACAGCAGCACTCTTATTTCAATACAATCACAGGCTAATCAGAAAGTTCCAACTAATTGCAGGTCTAGGTCTAGGATTTTCAGAAATAAAGGGGGATCAGTGAGCGGCCCCACCCCAAATGGCCTGGTCGGCCTATGACGTAAAGCCATCCAAGATCTTTTTTTCCCTTGTCACGTTTGGAAGTCTAACGGTAACGTTAACAGACAGAAATTATGTCACATGTCTACCACTTTGTATATATCCTGTGAAACTGCCGTTTCTAATCAAAATTCCAAGATAAAAAAAGACGTATTCACAGGAAGTGGAAGGCAGGACTTAGGTTATTTGTTTTGGTCGAATCCGTAGCTGTGTGTAGCCTACTGTCTTGCGCAACCAGAGCTAGAAGTACACATTGGGTTATGAAAACACCTAATCAGTTTAAAACTCGGACCCTCCACTCGCCTTGTCTGGAACCTGTAAGGTAGGTCGGTGGCTTTCCTTTTCTCAATTTGGCCAGCTGTGGTACAGATGTGGCATGGTTAGTTTGGCAGTCAGTTCCAATGCGCTACTTGCGTTGGGCTAGTGTGGATCATGTTACGGTGCTGTGTGTTGTTCATTCATTCGCCGGACCGTCCGACCGTGTCTTAATTAGCTTTGTATTAACTCATTTGGCAGTGGCTTGAATGAAACGGATGTTCATGTAAATGTAAAAAAGTTCTGCACTAAAGCTTTAAAGGTCCTATGACATGCTGCTTTTTGGATGGTTTTATATAGGTCTTAGTGGCCCCCTAATATTGTATCTGAAGTCTCTTTTATATAGACCTTAGTGGTCCCCTAATATTGTATCTGAAGTCTTTTATATAGACCTTAGTGGTCCCCTAATATTGTATCTGAAGTCTTTTATATAGACCTTAGTGGTCCCCTAATATTGTATCTGAAGTCTTTTATATAGACCTTAGTGGTCCCCTAATATTGTATCTGAAGTCTTTTATATAGACCTTAGTGGTCCCCTAATACTGTATCTGAAGTCTTTTATACAGACCTTAGTGGTCCCCTAATACTGTATCTGGTCTTTTATATAGGCCTTAGTGGTCCACTAATACTGTATCTGAAGTCTCTTTTATATAGACCTTAGTGGTCCCCTAATACTGAACTACTACAAAGAACTACTACAAACTATTATTTTTTGTGACTGTTATTGCCACTCTTCATTCTAACCCCAACCGGTCGTCAGACACCGCCTACCAAGAGCCTGGGTCTGTCCGAAGTTTCTGCCTAAAAGGAAGTTTTTCCTCACCACTGTCGCACTGTTGCTTGCTCTGGAGGGAACTACTAGAACTGTTGGGTCCTTGTAAATTATGGAGTGTGGTCTAGACCTACTCTATCTGTAAAGTGTCTTGAGATAACTCTTGTTATGAATTGATACTATAAATAAAATTTAAATTTAAATTAATACTGTATCTTAAGTCTCTTTTATATAGACCTTAGTGGTCCCCTAATACTGTATCTGAAGTCTCTTTTATATAGACCTTAGTGGTCCCCTAATACTGTATCTGAAGTCTCTTTTATATAGACCTTAGTGGTCCCCTAATACTGTATCTGAAGTCTCTTTTATATAGACCTTAGTGGTCCCCTAATACTGTATCTGAAGTCTCTTTTATATAGACCTTAGTGGTCCCCTAATACTGTATCTGAAGTCTCTTTTATATAGACCTTAGTGGTCCCCTAATACTGTATCTGAAGTCTCTTTTATATAGACCTTAGTGGTCCCCTAATACTGTATCCGAAGTCTCTTTTATATAGACCTTAGTGGTCCCCTAATACTGTATCCGAAGTCTCTTTTATATAGACCTTAGTGGTCCCCTAATACTGTATCTGAAGTCTCTTTTATATAGACCTTAGTGGTCCCCTAATACTGTATCTGAAGTCTCTTTTATATAGACCTTAGTGGTCCCCTAATACTGTATCTGAAGCCTCTTTTATATAGACCTTAGTGGTCCCCTAATACTGTATCCGAAGTCTCTTTTATATAGACCTTAGTGGTCCCCTAATACTGTTTCTGAAGTCTCTTTTATATAGACCTTAGTGGTCCTATAATATTGTATATGAAGTCTCTTTCCTAAAATTCAGCCTTGGTGCATAATTACAGCCACTAGAGCCAGTCCCACAATGCTTTGCTTGTTTGCAAGACATGATGTCTGTCTCTTTCTCATTTCTCAGTGGGCCAAATTCTGTGGGCAGGCAAAGCAGAGAAATAGGAGGTAACCTTGTCCCTTATGACCTCATAAGGGGCAAGATTCCAGATCGGTCCATCTGAGCTTTCCTGTTCTCAAAGGCAGAGCGGGATACCCAGGGCTCGGTTTGCACCTATCACCATTTCTAGCCACTGGGGGGCCATAGGCAGGCAGGGGGAATGCATATTAATGTTAAAAAACCTCATAAAGTGAAATTTTTATGCCATGGGACCTTTAAGGGAAGTATGATAATGCTATGTATCTCTGTCTCACCTCCTGTCTGTTGGATACAGCTCAGCGGTGACCACATCCAGCGAGTTCCAGGCAGAGATACTGAGGCCGTTGTAGAGACAGAGCATGAAGATCATCATCGACTCGCTGGTGCCAAACCAGAGGAAGAAGCAGCTGATGCCTGACAGCACCATGGAGCCTCCTGCGGGACAAACGAGACACATCTTTTATATCTCAGGTCCAAAATAACCTAATTTACTTCAGATATACTTGCCGACATCAGAAGCCATTTTACAGGAGAAAAGGCTGTTATCTTATGTCATACCTAACATGCTAAGACGTCCTATTTTGTCCATGAGGAGGGCAGAGACGATGTTTCCGGGCAGCACAGCCAATGTTCCCAGGAAGTTGACAAAATAGACCCAGTAGGCGCTGTAATCATCGTCAAATGTCATCTGACAGCCTGTCTTGTTGTGGTGGAAGGAGCTGTTGATCACTCTGGAATTTGTTAGTTTGGCGTCGTCAATATCTGTAAATGTGAGAGATAAGCATCCAGTTTTCACACTTTGTTTAAATAATGCATTAGGGATTTTATCTGCCGCCACCTCCTGCAGTCAGAGACTTAAAATGAGGAAAACAAAACTGGTCCCTCTGTGTGAGTTGAAATCATTGCTGGAGAAACTAAACTGCTCTGTCTTCTGCGGCCATTTAAAAATCTGGATGTGTTTGTCTCATTTATAAGTTTCTGTTGGAATGTAGTTGGGTTTTATTCATTCATTCATTCATTCATTCATTCATTCATTCATTCATTCATTCTATTGATGGTATTAGACTGCTGTTAGGTTATTTTTAGTTTCGCTTTGCCAGACACAGCGCTGTGGCGGAGGGTCTGTCTAGTCCACACAGCATCCTGGGATGGGAGAAAAACATTGGGCCGCTGCAAATAGCTCCGAGAAGGAACTGGTTTTGGTGGAGCCAATGTGTGTGTTTTGGTCATGCAACAGAAAATTCAGATTGGACAGATAGTCTATATAGCTGTCTGGATTTACCCCACAGAGATCTGAGGAGCAGTTATTGTAACCATAGTCCTCAGATATCCAAAGAAAGAAAGAGGAAGGTAATAGACATCCCGGCCTCAAAGGAGCAATCCCGGAAACGTTGTGGATATAGACTAGGTTATCTTTAACAAGCAATGCTGGATAACTAACTGCCCCCGGGGCCACTGACTACCATAGGGCCCACATGTCCAAGGTTCACTGCATGTCAAATGATTGAACACTAAAGCCCAATATCAACTAAGCTAATTTCTGAATTATTAGCTGATCTTTTTGCCAGGTTTTCCAGGGAGGCTCTGTGTCTAGTATTTTAGCATATGTTGTGCTCACACAGTGCACCCCAAATTAATTGACGCACAGAAAGCTTGCCGCCTAATCACCATTCCAGTTCCAAGAAAAGCGTATTTTCACAAAATGTCAAACCGTTACTTTAATCTCAATGAGGCATTCTAGGTGTTTATAGCTGAAATAAACCTTGTTGTCTTTAATTAATAAACATAACCCTTCCCAACTATATGCATTGGATCTCATGTCTGTGGGCTTCTATCTCTAAATATAAAAGGTGTATTAATAAACTTCAGCAGCTGCAGAGAAGAAAACATCCCCTGCTCTGCCCTCTGCTCTCATGATGCACTCCTCCCTCCCTTCCTCATTCTGTCTCTCCTCGTTTCTCTTTATCCGCTGCTCTCTAGAGACACATTGCTGGGGGCAAAGAGACTTCATTTCCCATGGGGCATTACCAGCAACCTGACACGCCCTCACTGTTTCCATATTCAGCACTTTTCCTGAGTGCTTGAGGCAACTATTCTTCCACCCTGTGCTCCCACAAGGTCTGATTCAGCTCCATGCTCTCGAGTAACATTTAAAATGTCTGCCTTGCCTTTTTATTTTCTTCCTGCTTATGTTTTTGCCAGCCCGAAAATTAGTAGATTGCACTTTCAGAACAAAGCCTGAATTTATTTAAAGCTACATTGTGTAAGAATTTCTCCCATCTAGCGGTGAAATTGAAATGTCTAGCCCCTCCCCATTACGATCGCATTCGAAGTCCTACGGTGGCCGTATTATTCCAAGAAGTACGACTTTGTCCGTGAGTGTTCCGTCCAGTGTAATAATAGTTTTACATTTTCTTTATTTTGGTACCATTTCATTGCTAACATCAGCTATCAGGTTCCCAAACGAATGCAAGCTAATGTTGGTGAAGTATCAGCATGGTCCTCCATCTTCAACAGGCTTTCGAATCTGCTGGCAGATCGAGGTGCCACTGAGTGTCCCTCTATGGCTGATGTATTTTAAAGATGGAGACGCAACATGGCAGAATACATTCTAGATTCTGCGCTTACGAGAATATTTTGATTAGTGATGAATGAGCACATATATTTTTGAAAGAACAAAAGAATCAACTTAAAACATTACACAATGCAGCTTTAAGGTACAATGTGATGATTTAAATGCCTTAGTTCCAACGTATCAAAACAAGACAAAATAAAGGGAATAGAAAAAGCTCACACTTGGATTTTAAAATTCAGCACCAGAGAGAATAATGTTTGAGTCCCTTAATGTTTGAATTTTTGCAAGCATCTGAAGAATAAAAGAAAAAGTATCCTTCCAGGAGTGTTTGTGTGGTTAGAAATTGCCATTTTCAGCGCTCTGCAGGCGAGCCCGGCTCCATGTTTTTGTTAACTACAATCGCCTGAGTTCAGAAAGGCAATCTGTGCAGGGGCAGAGAGGTTAAGCAGTCATTCAGTGGCATAAAGTAAAGCCATTCATGCTCAAACCTATTCTTTCTTCTCCAGAAGCTTGGACGTTAGAGCCAAAATTAACTGTCAGAAAGACACAGAGAGACTGAGTGAGACTTATGTGTGAGCCACCTACAGTATAATAGGATTTTTCTGGGCTGGAAGGAAATACCTCAGTACAGAGATCGGTGAATGGGAGTCAGTTCTGCAGGCGCAGACTCACCCGTGTTGTAAAAGAAGGAGTCTACAAAGGTACAGTTTTTGAAGAAGGATCCTAAGGAGGAGACATCCTCAAAATAGCAGTTGATGAAAGATGAGTCGATGAATGTGACCGCCTTGAACTTCATACTGATGAACCTGGGAGGAGGAGTGAAGAGATGGAAATTAATATACATAAAAGGATAAAAAAATTAAGAATTTAAGCAGGATTAACAGGGATTGGAAACACAGCAAAAGTGTTGTTACCGAATTGTTTCCCTTCTTATTGTTAAATGCTAAATGGACACTTTAACACAAAAAAAGCTCAAAATTGATACAGCAGAAGCAGCAACACTGTTTCTTTATCCATGCCTTCTTCATCAAAACCTGGCCAACTTTTCCCACAAAGCAACTCAACAGCCAAGAGTTACATTAAGGATTCAGTGTGTTATGCTTGCAGCGGCTGATGTAGCCTCCAGCTGCTTGCCTGCAGCAGAGATGACCAGCAGGCCACAAAGGTCTGGTAAGCTCACTTCCGTTCAACTCCACAGACAGATTTATTTCATTTTCAAACTTGTAGTCTCGAGTCACAACAACGCTGCCATCACTTGAGTTAATGTTACAGATTTCGGACGTTTTTCACATATGCAGTAGCACTCCTTTAGCCCGACAAGCCAGACCCTCTGCACGCAATAGAATAGCGCTACAACCAACCAGAGCAACGCTGGTTGAGAGAACGTTGCATGGGTTAATACAACGTACATCCATGCGTCAGAGTTATTTTGGGGCAATTTGGTTGAAAGAAAACGGACATGAAGATTTGACCCGAGGACGACACAAGGGTTAAAATCCTAACAGAAGTGTCCACAAAAGGCCTTTTTTGGTTGTTTACCTGTCATTTAGAAAGACTCCGTTTCTGTGGATCTGGTTCTCCAGGGTGAAGTTGAAGGTGAAGTCTTCAATGTGTTCGCTGTTGTGGAGCTTGACTCTGGAGGCGTACTCGTCAGCCTGAAGGTGCTTGATGACGTCCGGGAACCACACCGACAGCCCATAGTACCTGGACACAGACACAGCTTCTGTAGTAGAGTGTGAGCACTGACATAAAGTATCTATCTATCTATCTATCTATCTATCTATCTATCTATCTATCTATCTATCTATCTATCTATCTATCTATCTATCTATCTATCTATCTATCTATCTATCTATCTATCATGTGATTGCAGTAGACATATAGAATTGACAATTGAAAATTAAACCAGGGGTAATCATAATAAATTATTTTTCTTTTAGTTTAATAGCATATTTTTTAGTTTTAAAAGCCTTTCCTTAGGGCTAATACCTTCCAACATGTACCTACTGTAGTTTATTACTGCAGCCAGCAGGAAAAAAAAAAATCAGAGTGACACCTTCTCTCAAATTGCTTCATTCATCAAGAGAGATACGTGAGCAAGCACCTGCCTCAGTGCTAAGTACTTCACTGAAACTCTTACTTGGCCAGAAGGTATCACTGAGAGCAATGTACAGCTCATTAAACATGACTGAAGCTGAAATCATAAGAAGTGTAGAAGAAGAAACAGTGTGCACAAAATCTCTTACCCAAACGACAGGGTAAACCAGACGACAGCCAGCTTTATAGTGTTGTCTCTCACTGGGTAGTTGAAGCATTTCATAAACGTCAACCAGATCTGTAGGAGTAGGAACATATTGGTATTTAATTTGAATCTAAACAACCATAAAAGATCCGTATGAAAAAAACAGCCGGGACAAAACAAAGAAGAAGAAAAAAAAGGATCCTACTCCTCTGAGCTCAGTCTTGATCTTCAAGAGGACCTTGAGTACGGGGTTGGCTGACTCATTCTGCATCTCCACCAGCTCGTCCAGCTGTTTGGGGATTTTGATCCTGTTCACCTGCAGGGGGAGACACTGATCTGTCACCTGCTGACACGGCACTGCTGCAGCAGGGGAGGATGCAAAGTGTGGAGGCCAGTGTGTACTCACAGTGAAGACTCTCTCGGGCTCTCCGCGGGCACGCATGTTGGTGTCGTGGATGTGTTTGAGCACCATCCAGGCCTCGTCGTGTTTACCTATCTAAGGGAAGATAGAGTAATGTTACGTCGTGTATGCATACGCATCAGGATCTCCCCTTTTCTTCCTGAAGTTATTGGAGTCAATTAACCATACTGGCTTTTATCCCGGGGAGTCTGTTGGACTTTAATTTCAGTTGCTTATATTCTATATTTATAAGCAAATTAATACTCATTTATTAGGGATGTAACCAGGGTGCAATATGTGAATAAAGCACGGGAGGGGGGGGGGGATGTTTTTTGATCATGCACAGCAAAACAAAATATGCCAGAATTAAATCTTTTTTGTCTTCTTTAGATTTATTTGCGGGCTACAAACCAACGTTTAAGGTGCATTCCGCCAACCACCAATAAAAATAAATAAATACATAAATTCTATTATACTCTGAATAATAATAATAATAATATACCCATTTCATGAATTAAATCCCCTTCCAATGCGATGGATATAGTGCCACTCACCATGCCAAAACATTCATGCACTTCATTATCCAATGGAAGGTAATCTCAAAACCAAATAGCACTACGTGGTGTCAACATTACACACAGCGTGTTCAAGGGTTAACCCTAACCCTAACATTAACACTAACCCCTAACCCTAACCAGACTACAATCTTTTTACTGAACTTAACTAATTGTTTTGGTACCTAAACTTGACTGTCATAACTGTCATCGCCATATGACGATCACTTTTTCTGGCTAAACTCCATGGCCCCTGAGAGGAGCGGCATCTAACGGTGCCTGTAGCCGGCTCACAGTCACCTATTGGCGGCTAAACAACTGCCACAGGTGCATCCATAGCCACTGTAGCTGTAACAGCTGGGCATGTTGGTGGGTGGGTCTAATCAGCAGCCAAATTACAAACACTAACTTTCTACTATGGCCCCTGTAACATTTTTTGTGGAAAAAATACCTTGGTTACCTTGTTTCAAGCCATTCTAGCGTGGTATAGAAAGCCTGCAAGAAGACTCAGCTCAATTTGTGCCAGTTTTCATTTATATTCAACAAACTAAGCTGCTTGACTCTGATTGGCTAACAGCTAGTTAATGAGAGCCTGGCTATCAGCATCCTTTACCCAGCGCAACTGGGCGAGCTCATGAATGGTAATGAGCTCAGGCAGCATCATCATGCAAGCATCAGAATATATCGAGTCTCTCTCTCTCTTACCTCCAGGAAGAAGCGGGGGCTCTCAGGCATAAACGTGAGAGCCACTACTGCAGAGACACACGGCAGCGCACACACCACCACAAACACTCTCCAGCTGTGGAACTGGTAGGCTGAACCCATGCTGAAGCTCCAGCCTGCACAAGGAAGCAGTCACACAAAACAAAAAGGACATAGCTCAAATCTAATTCATTTTAAAAGGAGAATAAAGCCCTTGAAATGCATGTTGTTTTCAAGGGGGTCCTTAGGCACAAAATATGAAAGTTTAGAAACATTTAAACATGAATATGTTATTATAAATAGGGTTGGGTATCATTTGGCTTTTTACCATTCCAATGCCAAACCAGTACTTTTTAAAAGATTCCGATTCCTAAACCGATTCTTGAAACACTAAAAAATTATATCAAAGAAAGGCTCTTCTGTAGAGTGTTTAATGGAAAATGATTACCTACTGGTCATTGCACTCCATTATAGACAGAATACCAGCTCAGATCAGTTGCATTGTTTTTTTTAACCAGGGCAGCAGTTTTCTGATTACATTATGTGCTTACATAATTGCAAAAAGGTTCTCCGATGTTTTCTCAGTTCATTTTATTTAAATGATATCAGATTAGTAAACTGAATTTTGAACATTGGATGAATGGTTGCTGATAATGGGCAATGTAGATATCGCATTAAATATCAGCCCCACACCCAGATCAGCTGGTACTCTGACTATAATGGAGTGGTGTGGAAATTTCTAAGTGACCCCAAACTTTTTGACCGGTAGTGTACATGTGACAAGGATGCATAGTAACATGAAAAGACATCAAACAAAAACACAATAAGTCATGTAAAGTTCTTTCCTTCGAGGTTGGATGCACTAGGTTTTATGTGTCTCTCATGTACAGACACACATGATGTTTCTCTGCCACGAGCTAATGAAATGAATTAACCTGCAGGTCAACTACTTCCCCAGTGTCATGCATACTCTTTGGCATCTGCTGATGCATAGTCTATTATTTCTCTCCTATTGTCTCTTTCAATTCAGCCCTGTCCCATTCTCACTGGAATCTTTTTATTCATTTCATCAGAGATTAGAAAAGACCACATTTCTTCCAGCAAGTCAAATAAGTTTGGACCAGGTTATTACTGAGGTGTTGTTAAATATCTGCGGCCGCATATAACAGTTGCTAAGGTTTTGTTACTGTAAGTTAGCACTGAAAGGCTCCTAGGCTGTTGATAGATACTTTTGTTTGTTTGTTTGGTGTCACCAGATTGCTGCTAGGTGGTTTTTTTCTGGTCTCTAAGGGGATCGGTGAAGTTTGAATGTTTCACCACCAGACTCAAAAGATATTGGGTTGGAACTTTTCAGCACCATGGAGAGACACGTTCAGCTGCGACAAAATGTAGCAACATTACGTGCGCAAGCACTGTGGCTTTTTTTGTTTTGTATTTATCAACGGGATTTGAAGAGCTATATCTGTTTTACTGCTTTTTATATTTGTATTGTTCACTGTAATCTTCTTATTGTTGTTTTTTTAGGTAGACAATTTTAACATCTGTCCAGGGACAATGGATGAAAGTTAGCCTTTTAGCTTATTCTGGTGCATTTACAGCAATGTTAATTAATGTACACTGTCCCTGCAGAATTAAATAATAAATTCATTAATGTTTGTGCCAGTTTCACACAAGTCGTTGTTGTGAGCTTTTGGAAGGTAAAAATTACAATTACAGTTTTGTAAAAACTTAAGCAGCGAGTACCAACATGTGACAAAGCCTTTCAAGTGTGTTTTGAGGACTCCCAGTCTAAATTTTATACAAGACTGTATCAGAGAACCAGCATCAGGAAAGTATAGTAGTAGGAACCCTGAACACTGTGTGTGTGTGTGTGTGTGTGTGTGTGTGTGTGTGTGTGTGTGTGTGTGTCAGTACAAACCTCATTAGGGGGATTATTGCTTTAATGTACTGGAGGGGATGGCTGACTGATTCAGATACTCAGCAAGATTTATGTTTCTATTCTACAGTAAGTGAGCGTGGCTAAGACACACATACACACACGCACGCACTGTCCTTGGCCATCAGTCAATGCTTTGACACACATTTTGAAGTACACGTGTCAATGAAAAGAAAGGTCCACGGACAAATCCACCTTACATCTCACACTGCGACACACACTAACATATAAAACACAGGCTGCAGGATTGTCTTTTTACCAGTTCTTTTAGTGTATCACATTCTTAACACCTTAAAAAAAAGAAATGACACACACACACACACGCGCCTTTGTCCACCAATCAATGCAAAGAGCACTGCGGCGGAACCTATTACCCACACACTGATGCATCTTGGAGAAAAACATTGTGTAGAAAACACTGGCATCTAATCAATTGGCCTCAATTATGAGCCTCGGCCGATGCTCTCACACTCACTCACATAAGTACAGTTTGTGACAACAGACAGAGAGCCCTTAGATGGATCTTGCATGTTTAGGCTCTTCAGAGACACATGCAAATGACACATGCATTTCCTCAGCAATACCCTTTCAGTGTATTTACATTGTATGGTTACCTCTCTATTAGGTAGTTTTTATTGTTAGTGGCAGAGTCCGCCATTCCTGCGGTGACTTCAAAGTGCCTTCAGTGAATCGATGCAGCATGGCATGTAGTATTTCTGTTGTTTTTTTATTGTATGTCATTGACATCAGTCTTACTGTTGACTGCTTCCTCTCCTGAACAACTCTATTAGAGCTGCGCTAAGTTACTGTTCATGCAAACTGTTTCTCATTGTTGCTAGTTTACATTAACGATGTCAAACCATCCAACCCTGCTTTTTTGCCCTACCCATTGAAATTATTGTTTTAATGTCTTTGTCCATCATCTGTGATGTGTACAGGGCTAGGTTGAATTAATCAATGCTTCAATAAAAAATAAAAAATCAATAAAAAAAAATCAATTTTTGTTTGAGTGATCCAATACCAATTTAAAATAAATCCATATATCAATATTTTAATATATGCCTTTTCACCATGGATTTACAAGTAATAACTACTTTGAATTAATTGTATTGTATTGTAATTGTTTTTGGGGTGGGGGGGGAAATCTTATTACCCTGGTGCATTATAAAAAAAACTATTATGCATTATTGAGAGTTGCTTCTTGCTTTTACAATTTACAGCACACGTTTTATGAGAATCTCTTTTAATACAAGGTAAATTGGTATTGTTACACAAATTTCCCTAAAAATGTAATTGAATCAGGGACCTTGTGAATCGGAATCAAATAGATTCAGGGACTAATTGGCCATACCAGTCAACACATAACACAGCCAAGAACATCAGTGTAGTTCAGTTATAAAATCCCAGAGCACCGCAGGCTGCTTACAGCGCTGTCAGCTGAAGAGTCACTCACACCGGACAGCGGCAGGTTGCACCAGCGTCTGTTTCAAAATGAGTTTTGATGACTTTGCTCACATTCACCTCAGTAGCAGACGTACACAAACAAATCGTGCTGTTCCGCATTGACCTGTTGGCCGTTTCCATCGCAGTTTGTCTAAAAGTCTACAGCCTGCCATGCTCTTATTCTGCCCTGCTCTGGGTGCAATGACGCAGTAACTTATTTGTTTTATTTGTCGATTTTGGGTTTTTTTGACTGATGATTTAAATTATTGAAGTTAAGGGGGCAGCCCTAGTTACAGTAGCACTGAAATCTGTCTACAAAACAAGACATTGTTGGCCGTGGATCAGATTATTGGCGTAAGATATGGAACAAGATAAGAAATCAGATCACAGTTGCTCATGGCAACATGATGGAAATGGAGTCATTATTTACCGACATCATGGGTGTTGTCAACACGAGCAGAACAGCAATATTAAGGATTATAACTTTAAAAACACTGAGTTAATGCAAAGAGAATTTTCACAACATAATCAAACCTTTTTATATTTTTGTTTTGATACAGTTTCTGTTTGTTCTTTCTTTGGCCAAATGTTTTTATCCTGCAAAGTCTTCTTTCTGGCTCTTGACTTGTGACCATCGGTCTTGTGACAGTATTCTAGATCATTTGTTCAACTTACTTCATCAACCTGGGGCATTACAGAGTCATAGACTCAGAGTCCCGACTCGAGGCATTTTTCTGTTGTCTCGGATTCAGCTTGGACTTGCTTGTCTTTGGACTCAGACTTGTCTCGGACTCGGCCATTGGACTCGTCAAATATGTTCTTGTTGGTCTTGAATGAGTCCAGCACTGTATGCTTTTTCTTTTAAAGCAACTTCCTCCCTCAAATCTAAACCACTGACAAAGATAACAGATCAATACCTCTGTTATCTGTTATTTCAGATAACAGATGTATTGGTTCAAATCAAAATCATCTAGAACTGGCCTGGCATAGAGTTCTTGAAAAGGGTTCTTTTTTTGGTCTATACTGTCTCTCATTTGGACTTGGCCTCGACTTGGACTCAAACCTCTTTGGACTAGTCCTGGTCTTGGACTTGACAAAGGTGGACTTGACTACAGCCCTGAGTGTCTGATGGCCATGGCTTGAGAGCAAACGTCATTATCTTTGATCAACACAGCCCTGGAAATGGCAAACAAAGAAACCCTTCCTGCTCTGTCATTGTTTCCTTTGATACTTTTTCAGTCCCGTCCGCTTCGTTTTCTCTCTGCGTCCCTCTAGCCCTCTGCTGTATCCCTTCACCTTTCGATTATCTCCAACACAGGCCACATAAATCAAGCACGCTCACCACCTCTCCTTCCCGCTTGTCCTAATCTCTTTCTCTGCTCCTCTTTCGTCGCCCGTGCCCCTCCATACACACCAGATTGATTTCATGTTGCTTGTTTTGTTCTTATCCTCTGACACACACCTCCCTCCTCTGTTATCCTCCAGCTCTCCCTCGCTGTATGTTATGAGATTTGTTACATCAGCTAACCTTTATATTATTTCCTCCTTGTACATTTAGTTTTACCTCCAACACTCCCTGAAATGAACGACAACAAAAAACCAACATAGTTCTGGCTGAACCTTCCTTTGCGGTGTGAGCCTGCCACACCCCGGTTTGTCTTACATTGTGAGGAGATTTTAAAAGCCTTCATCCGGCTGTTTACTGTGTAGGCTGAAATATGCTGTGTCACTTTTTTTCTGCTGCTGCGATTGTCAGATCCTCCACCTACACTGCCACCTGCTTTGTGTTTGTGTTTGTGCATACACCCCGGAGGGCCTTTCTAAATTAAGCCCCATGATTCGAGAATGCAACCTGCCTGTTATCTATTGTGTTGCGATGTACTGTATGCATCACTCCGGCAGGGAGCATCATCAACAGGGAAAACATACCGTTGACTCAAACTTTATTGCTGTCTCTATATTTGCGGTAATGGTTGAACTAGTGATGCGAGTGATGCCTGACAGTGGGAGACCTCTGCAGTGTGGAACCTGGGTTCGCGGGGGCTCAAAGTAGATGTACAGTACATTGAGTCATTTTGCTGTATTCAGACATACACCATTCTCAACCCCAAGGCACTGCCGTAGCCAACCAAATGCATGCAGGGGCACATTCATGGAAGTACGTTAAAGGTGCCCTGCCACACATTCCATTACTTTGTGGTAATGTCTGAAGTTTTACCATGGACTCTGTAACACTGTGTCATTGCTAGCGACAGACAGGGGGGTGTCCTGAACAAGAAGAAGTCTGAATGGAGCGGTTTGATGATGTCAATGTATGACTGTTAAGTGGGGATGGAGGTTTTTTATATACGTTTTTCACGTTTTTGTACTGTCAACTTGATGGCAGTAACTGAAAGGCTTGATGAAGGGGGTGGGTGGGATCATGTGCAATTATAGTGGCTTTCCTGAGTACTGACTGAATTTTTTAAGTGATACATAAATGAAAATATTATTATTGACATGTATCTCCAAGACTCCAAACTTTAGGAGAATCTGATTAGATAAGAATATCACAGTAATAGCCAACGAATTAAAAAAAAGTCACTAATGACCCAAAGGCGCTGTTTGGCACTCACATCAGCGTGGCGTTATAATGACCGTTGGATAAGGTGGGAGGTGTCACTCACCATAGTGTGGGATGATGGCCCAGGCCATGGCTGAGGCGTAAATTCCTCCGATCATCCAGAACATGCACAGCCAGCTCAGATGCTCCCCTCTCTTCTCCCGAGCCAACACCTCCGCAAAGTACGAGAATACGATTGGTACTGCTCCACCAATCCTGCAAATATGGTGCGCTGTAATTAGTCATGTGTGCTTCAGGCGCCAACAGTTATTGTAATTATATTACAGTAATGTGTGTGATGCACATGAAAAACAGATGTATGGCTACAGAAAATCATTTAAGTTTGTGGTTCTTCATTTGTCACTTTGGAAAAATGAGCACATGAACTGTGAAAGTGAAACTAATCATCACAAGTACCATGCATAACTAAGGCAGACAGCGTATGACTAAGCAGTTAGCCTTTCAACATCTTAGATTTCAACTCTTTTTGATAATCGAGAAAAACAGCATTTTGACAGCCAGCTTGTCTCTGCTTTCAACTTCATTTTATTTTTGTTGAGAATGGTTGAGAATGAGAACGGCACAGTGTGTAAACTCATGTCCACAGAAGAAGTCAAATCATATCACAAGAATGATTCCTAAATGAAAAAATATTTTGATTTATTTCAAAATCATATCATCAGGTAGCAGCTACAGTGTCCACTTCAGCTTAAAGACATGTTTCTGATATTTTAAAGTGTGGTTGTATAGAGTGCCGAAGTCCCGCCCCTTCCGTTTTGCTCCATGGGACCTATCTTCGAGAAAAAGAATGAACGGTGGTCCATGGCAAAAGACTAACTATTTGCTGGTCCTGATCGACTTGTGCCTTGGATTACACGTTTCTCAAAATAAAAAAAATATTTTACGTCAAGAATGTCAAAATGTTTCACACTACAGGTCTAAGTCGCGTACCTGACGTCACCACATTTTCCCTCCACTCCCTTCGAGTGGCTGCAGCTCTTGACATGACCCCATTTATAATGGTTTTCCCCTCTTTTGATACATCTGCCTTCTTCTTGGAAGCTCGACAAGGAGGCAGCCATATTTCTCTGGTGACGTACTGGATATTGTTTGAGACGAGAGGTGTGGTTCACTAAGCGATCTCACACAAAGCCTATGTTGTTCAACTTCTTTGCGTAAAATTGCTTATCTCAACACGTTATCGATTTTCCATCCAGCGTCCACGTCGTTTAAATAGCAAATGCACCTGCACCCATCTTTGCGCCCATGGGCGTGCTGGTCTTACAGGGAGGTGTGTTCTTGGTGTAATGCTATCTCGAGGCAGCGGCAAGTGATCGCGCCATTGACCAACAAAAACCTGGTCTAAAAGTCAATATCGCAGCATTTCATCGTTATTTTAACAGCAAATTAGTAAAATGCGCCTTGGCTCATGCACAGCGTGCGCACACTAAGTTTGTCACACACACACACACACACACACGCGCCTTTGTCCACCAATCAATGCAAAGAGCACTGCGGCGGAACCTATTGCCCACACACTGATGAAAGATTACAAATTAAAATATGATCCGCCATCATAATAGCAATGCGCCAAGTTACAAACACGCCTGGCTTTTAAAGGTATTGGGAGAGGATGCTCTGATTGGTTTATTGCATGTTGCTCCCAAAACACAGCTATGATTAATTAAAACACTAAGTACAACCCTTTTGAACCATGCTCCTGGCACACGGACCCTTTTTTCCACCGTCAAACTAGCAAAAGGGGATTTTGACACGCCCTAGCCATGCGCTTAGATCATTAAAATAGGGCCCTAAGAGTCTAGTTGTGGTCACTGTGTGTCTTTTCCTGGTAGTTTTGCATCTAGTTATTGGTGTTGTGCACAAATGCTTCAAAGCTTTGATTGTTGCCATGGTAATCACATCTTTGCATTTGCATCCTTCTATTTTTACAGTAGACGTTTTACTTTTCTATGTGGTCGTCTTGTGGCTCTGTAGTTATTTTGGGTCGTTGTAGTTGTTAGTATTTGGTAGTATTTTTTTGTTGTCATTTAGCAGCTCAGGATCAGGGCCCCTAACCCCACAGGCCTGTTCAGTAATCCATCCATGATCATGAGAATGCCTTTAGGGCCCCAACAGCCTTGTCTGACTTTAAGTTAAATTTTGTTCTTATTAATTAAAAACCTCATATTATGCTTATTTTCAGGTTCATAATTACACTTAGAGGATGTAAAAAAATGGGTTTACATGGTTTCATTCTCAAAAAACATGCTATTTTTGTTGTACTGCACATTGCTGCAGCTCCTCTTTTCACACTGTGTGTTGAGCTCTCTGTTTTAACTACGGAGTGAGGCATCACACTTTAATTCCATCTGTGTTAGGAGTCGCACATGCGTACCTAGGTAAGGACTATTAGCCAGTCAGAAGCAGAGTAGCGTGGGCCCTGACAAGCAAGCTAGCGTGAGCCAAAACAAACCAGCTTGAGCCAGTAACCATGGCTTCGGCTCTGCTGTACACGTTGTAACCTTCTGATCCCAAAATACAGGCAGAACAACCCAAGGGTTCATCCGTGAAGAGAACACCTTTGCAAAATGCCAGACGCCATCGAATGTGAGCATTTGCCCACTCAAGTCGGTTACGATGATGAACTGCAGTGAGGTTGAGAGAGAGAGAGAGAGAGAGAGAGAGAGAGAGAGAGAGAGAGAGAGAGAGAGAGAGAGAGAACCCTAACCATAACACCAGATACTGACTGGTTTTTGGAACCCTCCCCAAAGCCCCCCAATACAGCAAAACTGCAAATTTTAGAGTGGCCTTTTATTGTGGCCAGCCTATGGCACACTTGTTCACCAACCCTGCTGTCTAATCAGCATCTTGATATGCCACACGTGTGAGGTGGATGGATTATCTCGGCAAAGGAAAAGTGCTCATTAACAGATTTGACAGATGACAGATTTGTGAACAATATTTGAGAGAAATAGGCCTTTTGTGTACATAGAAAAAGTCTTAGATCGTTGAGTTCAGCTCATGAAAAATGGGGGCAAAAAACAATATGAGCACTTTAATGTAATCTGAGGCTGATTATAGACCTACGTGATCATGACCATTGGTCCAACTAAAGTGGAATGGCTCAATCGGTGTCCAATAAATACGCTTGTTTCATATTATTTGGCTTGCTCAGTAAATTGACATTTGATAAGGAGGTGACCTTTATAAGTCATATATGACCCGTGACGTCAGATGACTGTGATGGGAGGGCGTGTCCTTTATCAGAGCAGACACCCCCCAACATGGAAATGCACAGATGTTAATTTACTGTACGCGGCCCATTTCTGCAAACGCTTTAGTTTTGCTTTGTTCCACACACAAACACAAACACACTCAGGGGATGAAGATGGGCCGGTGCCAGGCTGTTAGAACAACCTCTTGTCAAGTGCTTTGACTTTGGAGGAACGGAGAGATCAGGCAGGAGAGGGAGAAGCCCTCGGAGAGGTTTTGAGTCTCTTGCACACACATTGAGGACTTCTAAAAGTGGGAAAAAAATATTCAAGAGAAAAGAACTCACCCAAAGCCAGACACCATGCGACAGACGAGGAACATGCTGTAGCCTTGGACAAAGGAGGAGAGGAAGGCGAAGAAGCCATTGACAGACATGGAAATAAGCAGGCACTGTTTACGGCCCAGCTTGTCTGACAGGCCGCCCCAAAAGAAGGCCCCAAACATCATCCCCAGATACACAATGCTACCTGGAAACAGAGAGAGACAGAGTGGAACTGTTAAGTGAATAAAACACATATTATACTTTAGAGTAGGGGAGACAGTTTGCACACGCGCATTCCCCTGACACACATTGTGTAGCAATCAATGTAAAACAAATGCCAGACAAAGAATCCTTTTTTTTTTGCGGCAAGTACATTTTAGATTAGCGGGACATTTGACAGTTTGCAGTGCTCTTTGTTGGACAAATCATCTAATCGTGACACTGGAAAATTATGACCAATATGATCTATCTTTGATTAGCTACAATCGATGTGCTTGGCCAATAAATTGGTCTGGATCTACAGTATTAACTGTATGTGCTTACTTACTGTAAGTAAAACAAGTAGTTGAAAGAGAAGCTGCTACAACACCGCAAAGAGACGAAGGGAACTATCGAGTTAGGTGATAGTAATCCGTGGGTTCGTCTCCTCAAGCTACGCTAAGTTTTAGTTTCATCTCATCATCATTCTATTGTTTCAATGCTGATGCTGAGGATTGTTTTCAAAGTGCCAGTTTTCCGCCAAACCAACATTTCTATACAATAAAAGCTAATGTAGCATAGCTTTTGCAATTTGAGCCAGTATATAAAAAGCTACATGTCCAATACACATTAATGAAAGGCATGTTAGATTGGTCTGACACCTGGTGACATTAGTGGTACAGAAGAGTATTAGTCTTGGACACACACACACACACACACACACACACACACACACACACACACACACACAGAGTGGCACACACATACACACACACACACACACACACACACACACACACACACACACAGCTGCTAAACATCGGCTGAAGCATTAGGGGCATCAGTACCAGAGATACTAGAAATTGGTTGTGTTATTTCCCAGCCATCGACAATACACAGATGTCACATGAAATGTATTAATAGCAGAGCTGGGATCAATTTGTTGAGCTCAACAACACTGCAGATCTACTCTATACTCTGTGTTTTTACTGGCCTGAAGGTAGAGTTTTCCATTTTCTAACAGCAAGCGTTGCGGAACCACATTTTATGATCAAACCACAGTGTAAAAGGATTCAGTTACAACAGCTGCTCGATGTGTACAGGCAATAACATGCTTCATTTTGCATGGGAGGTGGGTTTGCATTTCATTTATCTATTGACTGGTATCTCATATGTTAATTCAATAAAACTAGCATTGCTCACATTATAATGAAGATTTGACTCTCTGAAAGTGACTGCAGGGGAAACAAAGCAATAGTTGAACTGGAAGCCAGGCATCCATTTCTTCCTGTTGTTGTTTGTTTTTTTTCCACAGGAAGTCAGGGTTGTTTCTCTTCCTGTTCCCGGCAACATGCAGCATAAAGGACGGGCTGGTGGAGAAGGGTATGAGTTGCCAGGCCAGTAAAAAATCCATTTTACTCTCTACGTGCTAATAAAAATGCTAATGCATTTGGAGGAGGAGATGCGACGACTTGACGAGGCAGCACCAGAAAGAACGCAGACAGAGGAAAGGAAGCCTTTTTTTTCATCCTGGGTGTTTGTGGTGATGGGACAGATACGCTGAAAGTAGGTCTTATCAAGCTGCGCAGACATGATGCTGAGAGCTAGTGATTCATTACAGGTGACAGCCACTGGATCTATCTATGCACAGCTGCTGCAGAGAAGGCTCTCCTATAGGCGGCAGGATGTAAAGAGCAAGCTACGCTAGCTTAGAAATATCAAAGTGAATATCAAAGCTGCCGCATTCTGCACAAGCTGGTGACATCTTTTGATTGGTGTGGAGACACACAAACAAGACATCTGAACGCATGTACTGGAGAAGATGTTATCTGCTAAAACCTGCTCATTTGTTTTATGGCTCCCCCAACCCTGGGTTTGTATGTGTGATAAAGGGCGACGGTGATGGGGCATCTGAGACGCATTGTGAATCTTTCTGTGATTGGAGTTCAAACTCAGGTCAGATTTTAGAGCCTCCACAGGCCTCTAGATTGCAGGGCTATTATGTAAATGAGAGAGGGTCAGTTAAAGCAGTCAGAGCACAGGGACAATGGCTGTGTTTAACTGGCTAACCCTGGGCAGGTAAAACATAAAAAACTGAATATCTTATGCCCCATCACCAGAGCTAAAAACACAGAGATGTGTTCAGTCCCAGTACTTTGTTGTCACCCACATTTTAAAAGTTCTCAGGGCCCAACACACAATCACTGCATTTATGTGTGTAAGTCAAAAGAAAATAGACTATATTAAGCCTCAAAAGATGCTCTGAGTCTTGGCAATGCACGTACAGTAAAGCGCAAGTCAGAGAACCAACAAAATTATAAGGATATATCCTCTAGGAGACAAGAATATCTTTAACAAATGTTGTGTCATTCCATCTGGTATTTGTTGAGATATTTCACAGGATAAGTGAAAACTTTGCTCTACTCTGCTTGGGGCATAGAGTAGATGACTCAGAGGGTCAAAATCAGCAGGGTAAATCTTTAGGAGACCATGTAGTGGAGACATTGGTCCAGTATCTGGCATGCTTAATGTTAAATTTGGTTAGGTTTTAGGCTCTCTGCTGCAGACTATTTTTTCAGTAAAAAGTAGTAGTAGAAAGCCCCCTTTAAACACATGTATTAAAAACACTGGGATTTGATGCCAGGACATCCGTAAGAATTCTCAGTAAAGTTCAAGTGAGCCAATCTGAACCGCAGTGCTAATCTTTTTCTATTCAAGCGAGAGCTTGCAGCAGACGGTGTCTACGCTCTTTTTAACAGTACGCTGTGCAGCTTCTCACTGCATCCACAAGGATTACTTCAGCTAACTCTCAAGTTGTCTCCAGCACTCTCCACGCATGCAGCTCTAGTAATTAGCTCTTATGTGCAAGTGTAATTCTCTCTTGACGCCTCTCTGCTCTGTTTTGTTCTTTTCTTTTCTCCACACCGCCGTGCAGTGTCCAGGCATGGATGACAGGAGACAGACAGCAGTCAGGAGAATCAAGCGCTCATTTACTCAGTGGGGTACATTTACAATATCATGTAAAGAGCTTTGGGTTTTTAACAGATGAGGGGATTCCCAGAGGGCCGAGTGTGAGTGACAGGTTGGTTACAGCGGGGGAATGAGAGCAGAAAAGGGGGAGGCAGTGTGGGAGGGAGAGTAGACCCCCAGGAGCACAGCACATTCCTTGGGTTTTAATTACATTCAACACCTGCTGATTTGTTTTTGTAAAAAGGTGGACTTCACTCAAAATACTTCTGTCTGAACAGCTTATAACACCTGCACCTGATCCACATTCACACACATTTGGACCACACAGAGCTCCAGCCAGGATCAATGCAATCCACTATCATAGAGGCAAAATGGTTTATTGTTCATGCCAATCAGTGGATCAAGATGGGTTCAGGATCAGTCAGGAATTCTGTTATTGGCCGCAGAGTGAAGACTGGAAATAATCCCTCCTTTTTCGAGACCATTTAGAGACAAATTACACATTTTTGGGGAATTCAATGAAGAGAATGGAAATCATCTTGTCTCACAGTAGACTGTAAACTGGAGGGGAGAGTGTTTTATTTTTGTTTTAAATTTTATCAAATCAATAGTAGCTGACACAGTCAGAATTATAAAAACTCTTTAAAGTGGAAGGTGTTTTTAAAGCTTTAGAGCAGAACCTTTCTGTTACATTCAAGCCGTTGCCAAATGAGTTGCTTCAAAGCTAGTCCACACAACTCTTTTTTTATTTTTATTTTTTATAACTTTATATCAACCAAACTGAGTGAGAAGACTATGAGACATGCAATAATACAGTCAAAGATATTTAACTTTTTTGGGTTAAAGGTGCTCTATGCGATGTCACGCGTGTTTTAGGCTACAACATTTGTCACATACAGCAAATATCTCCTCACTATCCGTGAGCTGCATGACCCCAGAACACAATAAACCCTACATGTCTGGCCCCTGATGTGATTCTCATTTTCCAGTGTGGCCCTTAGTGAAATTGAGTTTGACACCCCTGATGAAATGTGTTAGAGTGGTTCTTGTGTTTCAATGAAGCAACCTGAGTCTGCCATGCCCTGTTTAAAAAAGTTAGAAAAGTAATCAAAAAGTTATCATTATCAAAATGTACAGTGATAAGTTCCATGACTTTGATGAAGTTAATCAAATAGTTACATTACTCATAGCGTTATAACAGGGGTAGCTAATCTGTAAAAAATTAGATTTTAAAAGTAACCTTTCAAACGCTCATTATACTGACAGACGTTACAGGATTAATTCTGCTCCTTCTCTAGCCGCAGACACTATTCGCTACTCCACACTACAAGAAACACACAACAACTCAATCACGTTTTACAGTAAATCCATAGTGAATTGTTCCTGTGCCCGGACACTGAATGAATACTGTATGTCCTCTGGTGGTGCTTTGTTGTGACGAGAGACACACACAGAGGTCAAGGAATGAAAATGAGTTGACCTCAGACTCCAACAGAGTATGTTTATTACAACTTCCCCTGTCGATGGTGTTTTGTGACTGCACATGTAAAGTGACTGAAACACACAAAGCCAAATAAGAAAAAAAGATTGCTATCAATTACACAAAGCTCCTAAAAGTAGCCAGTCATGCAGTCAGATTACTCCTCAAAGTCTTCCCTCTGTGCTACACCTGCAGCATGGCTTCATCCTTTCAAAACGCTAACTGTGGTGCAGGAAAACACCAGCAGACAAATTAAAAGCTATATGTGGGGGAAGGTATAAGAGATGGGAGGGCATTGATAGGAAGTATATGAAAGCAGCGCTCTCCCTCTCTTTCTCTGGGGAGGTACGTGAGCCAGTCTACCATGGCTAAACTGCAGTGAAGCACAATGCTGCAGAGATCAACTCCAGCCCATATCTTGAGATCGCAGGCACGGCTTTGATACGGAGAGAGTGTAAGAGAGGGATTACAGCAGGAGGGTGACAGACGAGAGCAGGGACAGAGAAAAACCTGGAACATCCCATATCTGGAGAGCATCACACCTTTTGTATTATATCAAAAGGGAAGGCCATTTTCAGCAAAAGGCAACATATTTGGAGAAGATTATAGGAAAGAATGCTACCGATGCATGCTAATGAAGGAATGAATTACTTATTTAGGGAGGGAGGACATGGAGAAAAATGATGTATAGTAAAAATATAAATGTAAAGGTATCATGTTGCAGCATTTTAGTTCCTTGTATAAAAAGTTGAGTAAGGAATTCTGAAAGATATTTGTCCTTGTTATTTTGTTTCATTTGTGAAACTTTATGTTAAAGAAATCTTAAATTAACCAGTGAATCGTGGTAGTAATCGGTAATATGCTGCTTAAAAAATGATGATGAAAATGAATGAAAGTGATTAGTTACCCAAAACAATAGTAACGCTGGATTTAAATAGTTCACGTTTTTTAATATGGTCATTAAAAAGAAAAAAGAAAACTACAAAGTCTAATACTGGTGATTATTAAAGATGTTCAAGGTGGCATTTGGAATATTACATGAATCTATAAAAAACTGTTTTCTGTGCCTATTATTAAAAGGTACATTTATATTTCCTGTTTGCACTTTTTTTTTTGTAAATGATGTTGCATTATTAAATATCCTCTTATCCCCCCCATCCCTCACACTCCTTTCAAAAACTCCCCAGCCATCGTCTTGACGTAACACTCCACTTGCACACTGCTGAAAAACAACTTTCTGCCAAATCAATATCTATTTTTGTCTAAGTTGTTGATGCAACACACAAAACAACCATCGGTGTGCTACTGTAGCTGGTTGTGTTCCTGTGCACATATACTGCGCTTCAATTATTTGCAGTAAGGAACCATTTAATGTGAATCAATTCTAATTGTAATTTAAGCTTAATGCTCAAGCATTAGATCATACCGTGTAATTTGATCTGAAGATTGTGCTGTAACCAGATTTGCCTGTGCTGGATGATATCTGTATCATTTAGTCTATTTTATTATTTCTCACATGATTCTTTTACCAGCCAGAGAGAAACTATGCTAAAAACACCAATCAATTCTACTTTGTAAGGTTTATTCCTCACAAGTGAACATATACACATGTGTGTGTGTGTGTGTGTGTGTGTGTGTGTGTGTGTGTGTGTGTGTGTGTGTGTGTGTGAGAGAGTAAGTTGGTAAAATGACTCATTCTTTCTTTCCTCTCCATCCTGTCTCCCACTGAGAGATGAGTCACAATAAGGGTGAAATCTGGGTGAATAATAAACCATTCTTCTCTAAAAAAAAAAAAAGAAAAAACTAAAAAAACAAGGTAGGCATTCTCTTTTGGGTTACAAAACATTACAATCATACTGAGAAAATGCAAAAACAAATATGTTTTCTTTTGATCTTTACATAGGAAAGATAATTGACTAATGCCTTGATATAACATGAAGCCTGGGAACAAAACGTTGCTGTGCAGACATTTTTCTGATATTACTGACACAAGTGATGTAGCCAAATCGCATACAGACACATTAGTGGCCCAACTTTTCCAGAGTGTGGGAGCTCTACAGTATAACACACCTCCTACTCGTACCCAAATACCTGGTGCCATGACAACCCACTGGCATGCTCCTAAAGCAACGAGATTAGAGTTGCAAATGTCACCCACCACTACTCTCAATGCACAGCCCTGCAAGCCATAAACAGCACACATCATTAGCAGGTTGCTAGCAAGGAAAACTGATTTCATCAATGTCCAACTATTCCTACCGATCTTTAACTTCATGTAATTTACTTTTTTATCCAACTATCAGAATCCATCTCCATGCCCGCAAAGTTGACTTTCGGCTGGCTTCTGGCAGTGCCAGATGAACTTCAGATGGCTCACTATACATCAAATTTAAGTTTTATTTCTGTCACTCAGCAAATACATAAACAGTCAGGATGTCGACCGTGTCTGTTGTTGGCCCCGCATCTAAATCTCACACAGTTCATTTACAGATCCAGCTTTAAGCTTTCACTCAGTAAATATCAATGTGCATGCTGACCAGCTTTCCTTTTCCATCAATGTTTCCATTCATTCAGAATTCAGAGTTTTTATTCTGCTAATACGCTTCATCTGGAGTGGAAGGGTGTGGTTTGATTAGAATGTAAACAGCAAACAGCCCCACAGCTGTTCTAGTTAGTTTCATCAAGACCAACGTAGTTGTTAATTTCCCGTCTTGCACCCACGTCGTTTAAATAGCAAATGCACCTGCACCCATCTTTGCGCCCATGGCCGTGCTCGTCTTACAGGGAGGTGTTTTCAGGTGCATTCTTGGCGGATTGCTTTCTTGCAGCAGCAGAAAATGATCGTGCCATTGACAAACAAAAATCTGGTCCAAAGTCAGCAATGCAGCCTTCATTGTTATTTTAACAGGGCATTTTTGCCCTGGCTTATGCACAGTGTGTGCACACTATGCTTGTTACACACACACACACACACACACACACACACACACACACACACACACACGGAATTGCAGCAGCACACACACACATGCAAACGATTAAAAATAAAAATACTATTGCGCAAATCCGCCATCATAATAGCAGTGCACCAAGGTACAAACACACCTGGCTTTTAAAGAGAATGGGAGATGACGCCTGGCGAACGGACCCTTTTATCCGCCATCAAACTAGCAAAAGTGTATTTGGACACGCCCTAAACGCACCTGCGCCAGACGCTTCACGCCGTGTGCTCAGATCGTTAAAATAGGGCCATATGTGTAACAGCACTCATATCAACAAGCTGTTTGAGCTTTTAAAGAGTAAAAAAATTGAGAAGAAAGGTGGTTGATTACTCCCAGCATTGCTGATGGATGTGGTCACAAGTGGTGTAGTCTATATCCTCGACGTTTCACTGCCGGGATTTCTCGGTTGCTGCTGGAAATTCCCCCTGATGTCCCTCATTCGGCCGGATGTCCGTTACCTTCCGCTTTCTTTGTGTTGGCGTTCTAAACTCCGGTGGATTCACGAGAACTATGGTTAACTGCTCCTCAGACATCTGCAGGGTAAATCCAGACAGCTAGCTAGACTATCTGTCCAATCAATGTTTTCTGTTGCACAACAAAAATAACTTTTAAACTAACACGTTCCACCAAAACAAGTTCCTTGTCGAGGCGATTTTGCAGAAGCACCGTTGCTCCATCCGCTGCTTAACACCAATAAACCAGAGCACATTTTTCTGCCATCCCAGAATGCTGTTTGGACTAGCCAGACCCTCCTTTGCAATGCTGTTGAGGAAGGTCTGGCAATGCAAAACACTACAAATGGTGACACTTTAAAGCCCATGGAACAGTGATGTCATGGCACACCCTGGAGTCCACTTCTACATCACTGCAGCTAGCGATGGCTAAATGAAGCTTCGTGAACCAGTGTCTTTATTTTCTGATACCACTAGATGGCGATCTCTGTTCAACAAAGGGTTGAGAATACACTGAATTGCAACGGCTTAGGCCTTTCTCTTAAAACCAAGAGCGTCATCTAGTGGGCTCAGAAAAGAAAAACACTGGTTCACGAAGCTTCATTTGACCATCACTAACTGTAGCCTAGATAGAGAAAAAATCAAGTTTTAAAAAAGGTGTTAAATTGCTCTTTAGGCTGCAATTTCCTGTCTGATGGCTGAGGGGGTCACTACCAACAGGTGAGACATGTAATGTATCTGTGTACAAATTTAAACAACTCCAAAAAGTGTGGAATGCAAATGCTTACCAAGCCACCCGGCACCAGAGTTGGGGACACACATGTCTGTCTCGGCGCTGGGTAGGACGAAGCCCACTACGAACACCTCCACGCCGTCTGACATGAGCGCCAGCCCGAGTACGAAGAACAGCTGCCACTGGAATCTCCCGTGGCCACACTCTTGCATGATCAGCTCGTACTGCTGGGCGAGCTCCTCCTCGTCGGCCAGTCTCTCGTTTTCCAGCTCCTTGCGGCTCTTTAGGCTGTCAGAAACCGGCTGGCCTAGAGCCACCTGCCCGTCCCGCTGCTTCCCATCGCTGTGGGCAGGCACGCCTTGGTACTCTCCCTCGTAGATCTCGTCTTCGTCGTCGTGGCCCTCTGTGGCATCACTGGAGGCCTCGTCCTCGTCATTGCCTGCGTTGTCGGCGTAGTGACCGTCTTGCTGATCGTAAGTATTGTAGTTGTTGTCTTCTTCATCCTCGTTCTGGAAGCGGTTATAGCTGCGACGAGTGGAGTATTCATCTGATGCGCGATCAACAGCTTTGCTTACATTTTTGGCAGTTTGCCTCTTGGCTTCTTTAGCAATGTCCTTGGCACCTTTAGCCAAGGAAGTCCTGCCGTTTTGCGTTTCATCCATATTGGCACAAAGAAATTTGGCACTAAAAGTATTTTAGTTCAAATCTATTTAGCCTGAGATTAATTCCACCAGATGCTACAAATGTAAGGTGACTATTCTTTCTTTCCTTTTATTCCCAGACAGAACAGGTTATAAGGCAGTTTATTAGTGCTGAAAAAGCCAGTTAGCTGCCAGGAGACTAATGATTAAGTGATGATGTCTAATTCCTTTGAATGGGAGAAGCCAGACACTGCTGAAATGGAGAAAGTTGATCTCAAATTGGAAAGATCCTTGGCCCTGTCAGAGCTCAGCAGAAGAGACCACCAGCCTGTGGGGACAGAAAGAGAAAAGCAAGTTTAGCATGATTAAAAGCTGTCTGTCACAAATACTTGACTGCAGTATTTCTTGGCGCACTAAAAAGAATTTCAAAAGAGCATTTCACACTGAGACAGCCAAACTGAAGCTGATGCAAAGTGAATTCTACTAACAAAGAGTAGAAAGTAGTAAAGAAGAGAATAATGCTATTTTAATTGCATTGTGAAAAGAGTCTGTTTCCTATGAGAACTGTTTGCATCATATCCAACGAAAGGTAACTTCCTGATTTCTGCTCAGTTTTGATGCAAACCCATCGACAAAAACAAGTGCAGATAAAATATTACAGACAGCTGAATGAATTGCCAACAAAAGCAGTGTGTCTGTGGCTCATCTCTCACCCGTACAGAACATTCACAGTCAAACAAGTTGTGACAGCAGGAAGCTCTCAACATCATCAGCGACCCTCACCGTCTGACCGAAGGCATGTGTTCCTGGTCCTTAATCACAAACAATTTTTACAATCAGACCCCATTCGGAAAAAGATTCCCACAAACCTTCTGTTATACAAAAGTCCACCACAGTATTTTATTAATGTTTTTCTTTTTAAACATTCAATTAGAGATTAAAAAAAATTCTAAAAGGAATAGTGTGGGAAATGTAGCTGAGCGTAAATTCTCAAAAGCATAAAACAATAACTTCATTCACTTGATCGGGACATTCTTGGTGATAAGGAGGATGTGCAGTGGGTACTCTTCCTTGTGTGTGTGTGTGTGTGTGTGTGTGTGTGTGTGTGTGTGTGTGTGTGTGTGCATGGGTTATTGAATGTTTACTGTAGTTGATTGCATTGTGTATGATATCACTTATATTCTATACTACACTTTCAGTTAAACTAATAAGTATAGGCCATGGGACATCCTTGTTTTTATATCTGTTTTCTCCTTTGCGGCTGTCAGTTGAGTCCGGGCCTCCTCCTCCTCTTCTTCCTCCAGTCATCTTTGCTCACGGCACCCTGGGTTTTCTTCCAGCTGTCCGATCAGTCGGTTCCTTTGTTCCCGTCTTCATGTTCCTTCACCTCACAACCAGTGTCTAGAATCCATCGGGGGATATGTCTGCATTTCCCTAACCCTTGAAAACATATTTTATGCGATGGAGTCTAAACTCCAAAGACTTTGTACATTTCATATTGTTCACATGATTTGCATATCTTCAACAAAGTCTCTCCTGATTGAAATATGCTTATTGGCAACTTGCAAAGAGTCAGAAGAAGAGAATTGCTACTCTCATGTGTGTGTGTTAATGCTGCTCTAATCAATATTAGTATATAATCAGTGGTTCACAAAACTCTTTTTGAAAGGGCTCACTCGTTATGACTCTGCAATTCCCGTCAGCTCCGATGCAGCTTTGGAGCAACACAGAGAGGCTTATATTCTATGTGGTATGATACCAGGATTTGTTTTTTTATCCGGTGCACATTTGTGTTGAGTCCAAGAACTGAATTAAGTTGATTTAGATAAAAATCTTTCACATCCGGCATCTTTTATTCATTTGTTTTAGGCATTCAGAAATGTTACATTCTTGGAAATGTGGCTTTTGAGATCATGTTTTCTGTCAGAGCTTATTAATGTCTGTGTTTCAAAGCTGGGGCTACATGTCTGCCTGTGTGACTGACTCCCCTTAGGGCTCCCTCCACTGTGGCATGGCCTTTCAGAAGACCTGTCAACACATCAGGACGGAAACGTCTGTCTGCCACACTGCAGCCGGCGGCCACCAGGCCAAACAACTGCTGCAGGAGAAACACCAGCAAGCTTAGGACGCTCCCATTACACTCCAAAGCCCTCCAGCAACACTGTTGTTGACAGGGCCATTACAGAGTACAGACAGACACACTGCACATGCAACAGAGATGTGAAGTAGCATTTTCATGGCCATTTGACTGGAAAACACTGATCTAATGCACTCTACATCTTCTGTTATTTAAGGGATAGTTTGGATATTTGATGAAGAAGGCAACGACATTCATCCTGCAAGGCGAAATTAACTGTTGCATTCTCTGTTGGAACAGTTGCAGTTACACACACGGCCCGAAATACACACACATGCACAAACTATATGCACTATACAAGCACAAATGGAGAGATGTCAGAGAGAGGGGGCTAAACATGGATGGGCACCCTGAGCAGTTGGGGGGGAGGGGGCTTAGTGTCTTGATCAAGGGCACTTTGGCAGTGCATCTCTCCACATCCCTGTCCACACTTATTTGAACCAGCCATAATCAGTGTAAAAATGGATACCACACTTCAGCGTTATCAACTTTCTGTCATTTCAAATCTCTCAGCCGTCTCCTGAACACAATTTTTAAATGTACTTTTTATGTAACTTTGTTTGAAAGCATAGCTTTAAAACCATGTTGATATTTGAGGTCTTGTACTGTATGAATGATGCATAAAAGCCAACCCGTCCTCACTCCGAAGGCGTATAATATGGAGGTTTGGTTTGAAACTGTCCGACTGAAGAAAGAGTTTTTCCGGGTTATGTTATCCCAGAGGACTCCGGAGGCAGTTGCAAGGTACCAATGGGCCCAAAGGGTTGCAGCATCTGCCGTGACAGAGGCAGAGCAGCGGGTGTGGGAGAAGTTTGGAGAAGAAGAGACTTTCGGTTGGCACCAAAGTGCTTTTGGAAAACCGTTCGCCACCTAAGGAGGAGGAAGCGAGGAATCATCCATCCTGTGTACAGAAAGGATGGGACGTTGAGGTACCTCTGAGGAGGTAATAGAGCGGTGGAAGGAGCACTTTGAGGAACTCCTAAATCCAGCTGACACATCCTCTGTGGTAGAGGCAGAGCTGGAGGATGATGGGGGATTGTCGTCAATTTCCCTGGTGGAAGTCGCTGAGGTAGTCAAACAACTCCACAGTGGCAAAGCCCCAGGGATTGATGAGATCTGTCCAGAAATGCTGAAAGCTCTGGGTGTGGAGGGGCTGTCTTGGTTGACACGCCTCTTCAACATTGCGTGGAAGTCTGGGACGGTGCCTAAGAAGTGGCAGACCGGGGTGGTGGTTCCCCTATTCAAAAAGGGGGACCAGAGGGTGTGCGCCAATTACAGGGGTATCACACTTCTCAGCCTCCCTGGTAAAGTCTACGCCAAGGTGCTGGAAAGGAGGGTTCGGCCGATAGTCGAACCTTGGATTGAAGAGGAACAATGCGGATTCCGTCCTGGTCATGGAACAGCGGATCAGATCTTCACTCTCGCAAGGATCTTGGAGGGAGCCTGGGAGGATGCCCAACCAGTCTACATGCGTTTTGTGGATCTGGAGAAGGCGTATGACCGGGAGACACTGTGGAAGGTGCTGCGGGGAGTATGGGGTCCCTTCTCAGGGCCATCCAATCTCTGTATGACCAAAGCAACAGTTTTGGATTCTCTGCAATACGTCGGACTAAGTGAGGGTTGGCCTCCGCCGTTGGCCTCCGCCGTTGGCCTCCTGCGCTTTGTGACCTTGGGGTCTTGTTTGCGAGTAAGGGGACCATGGAGCGTGAGATTGGACGGAGAATGGGAGCAGCGGGTGCGGTATTACATTCAATTTATCGCACCGTTGTGACGAAAAGGGAGCTGAGCCAGAAGGCAAAGCTCTGGATCTACCGGTCAATTTTCGTTTCTACCCTCACCTATGGTCATGAAGGCTGGGTCAATAACGAGGTCCAGGGTACAAGCGGCCGAAATGGGTTTTCTCAGGAGGGTGGCTGGCATCTCCCTTAGATGGGTGAGATAGGTGAGAAGCTCAGTCATCTGAGAGTAGCTTGGAGTAGATCAGCTGCTTTGCGTCGAAAGGAGCCAGTTGAGGTGGTTTGAGCATCTGGTAAGGATGCCTCCTGGGCGCCTCCCTAGGTAGGTGTTCCAGGCACGTCCAGCTGGGAGAAGGCCTTGGGGAAGACCCAGGACTAGGTGGAGAGATTATATCTCCAACCTGGCCTGGGAACACCTCGGGATCCCCCAGTCGGAGCTGGTTGATGTGGCTCGGGAAAGGGAAGTTTGGGGTCCCCTGCTGGAGCTGCTGCCCCCGCAACCCGATACCGGATAAGCAGATGAAGATGGATGGATGGATGGTCAGTGTGCCTTTGTCATTGTTATATGACGGTAAAGGAGACCTATATAACACGCGTTTGGTAGGGAGATTGGTCGGGGTGGTGGATGGGTAAAACACAGGACTTTCACCCAGGAGAGAGGGTTTTGTTTCCTGTGTGTGTCCTTAACCGTCCCGTTATTATTGCCGCGTGTCACGGAACCGTAAGCCCATGACCAAGCGCGTGTTATGACAGTAAAGGAGACCCAACCAAGCGTGTGTTATAACAACAACAAAGGCACCTGACCAAACGTCCGTATTTTACGAGATGGGAGTGAGACTGCGTTGTAAAAGCACTAGTCAACGTGTACACACCTTTCTAGTAGGTATTTAAAAGGGATAGTTTGAAGTTTTGAAGTGTGGTTGTATGAGCTACTTCTCCATAGTCAGTGTATTAGCTACAGCAGATGGCGGTCGGCATGCCCATCAGTTTGGAGAAGCAGACATCAGTACCGACACGGAAGATAAGCCATGTACTGCTGTGGACGGAGGCAGCAGCTAAACACATTATAAATACCTAAAATATCTATATCAGCTTAAGTGTATACTATATTTAGAATATTTTTTTGTCAAAAGTCAGTTAGTTAGTTAGTCAGTTAGTTAGATATGATTTGTAGCCCCAACAAATCCAACAACAATACTTCTCTCTAGTGTATTGCTTCATGTTCATTTTGCATTCTTCTATTATAATATTCAATGATCTTCGATTATAAAAGTAATAGTTGGGAATCAGGGCTTTCAGTTTTTTGGCTCAAGTAGTTTGTGAGAAATAAAGTATGTTTCAACATGTCACACACCCTTTTACATTTAGGTGCACTTTAAATCATTTAAGTAAATATAAGTTTCTGATCATATTTTTTTTAATTTTAAAGAAGGACTGGGTTTGAGATCTGGGCGGAACAGAACTTGATCGGGTCATCCCTAGTGATAACAATGTGTATGAATGATGCATTTTGTGTCCATAATGGGAACTGTGCAACCTGGGTAGTATATATGTGCAATGTGAGGGGGAGGATGTGCAGTGGGCACTCTTCCTTGTGTGTGTGTGTGTGTTTTGGGGGGTTGCATGGGTTATTGAATGTTTACTGTAGTTGATTGGATTGTGTATGCGACTATTGTATGTTTCTTGTATGTTTATGTGCAATGTGTTGCCATTTTTTGTTCTCGACTGCCCAAGACAATTTCTCCTATAGCAGACATATAAGGCATATCTAATCTTAAACAGAAATTATATCATCTGTGAAATGATTCATTCACAGATGGCGGACATGTTCAGCCCTGTTGTTGTGGTTTCAGTTATGCATGGAGGAAATATCTCTACATCAGTATTCTAGTAGCATTTACAGTGTAAATACCGGTAAGATGATACAATACAGCCATATATGATTGTGTCCATCATTAAATAGAAAAAAAAAGATCTTTTAGGCTTAACATGCTGCTGTCTTTGTACCTGCAGTCCCTTGAGTGGAAAGCATACACTGAGGTGTTGGGAGTAGGTTAAGTGCCCAAACAGACCGTGGCAGGTTGATGTATGGTGTTTCTGCTCACCTTTGCTCGGCGGGATTAGATAACATCAGTCGGGTTCTGTCATTTGAACAAAAGCAACGGGGCTCCACAGCGACGTAAAGCAGCCCGAGAGATTTTGGTGCAATGCAGTAGTGAAATAAAGTGGGAAATGGGTTACTAACTAACTTTGTGCACGGCCAGATGATGAGACACTAATTCCCCCTGGCCATGGATGCGTCTAAACCCAAGGGCAACAAGAAAAATCTTCCCATCCTATGGCTTCAGGACAATAAGGAAAAAGATTCTGCCGCTGTCGGAATTTACACTGCATCAACTCCCACATCAGTTTAGTTTAAGCATGGAGGCAAAAGGAAGGATTGCAGTAAAATTCAGTATTGAAGTAAAAGGAGTGTGTTAAGGTGTTTATATCTAACTTGGTTTCATAACCTCTCAGCTTTCATGTTCTAATATTCAAATAAGTGTACTAACGGGGAGGCAATGCTCAACATATGACAATTACAGGATTAGACATCTTTTCTACCTTTTTGCAAACTTCCCCAAACTCATCCCTGCGACACGGCTCCTCCAGCTGAGTGCTTAACATTTGAGACTAAAGGTCGAACTCTGTGATAAACCTCATGATATGCTCGGAGAGTTTCTGCCCCAAATGGCCAAGAAGAAAATAGCCAATCAACTCGCTGCACTGCAACACTGAGAACACGTTTTATAATGGAGGGGCAATGAATAATGGTGCAACACAGGCAGATTGGTGGATTCCCATCTCTATTCACTTTTTCCTTCCTTCTTTCTTTCTTTCTTTCTTCCTTCCTGCTCTCAGTCTCTCCATCCTTCCGTCTCTCTCATCCGAGCGCGCCAAGAATTCCAAAGTCATCTTCTTGATGGCAATGCAGAATGTGAAAGCTACTCCTCTTCCCCGTTGACATTTCATTATTCATGATAAGCTAAGCATTCTCCTCTTAATGCAGATGGTCATTAATGCTGACATTTAGAAGTCTTTCCATGCACTTTGAGCTACAGATATGATTCTTTAAAGTCCAAATGTGCAGTCCTCTTTGAAGCAACCTACAGCCTATACGGCCATTTTACACAACGCATACTGCTGATGTAAGAGCTACATTATGTTTATACAAGAAGCTACAACATTTTAACCAAACAATCTTAGCTTCCCCCCCACCCCCATGAACAGGCACGCTAACATCATCTATGACCACTTTCATTTCATTTTTGATGGTCACTCTCCTCACCATCTGCTGTGATGCTGTGATTGGGGTTATTATAACAGCAACTTTATGATGTGATTTTAGCAATCAGCTAAAAATCTCTGCAAGCTCTGAATCAGCAGTCCACGGAGAGAGGAGAAATGATTTCCTCGCAGTCGTGCTGTCATGGCCCGCTGACGCCATCCAGCTACGTTCATTAATCACTCACACAAACGCAGATGTGCGCACACACACACACACACACACACACACTGCAGGTTCATTCTCTATGACACCGGGAGATGTACTCACACTGTACAGGAGGAAATTGAGAATTTGTTTTTCTGCAGGACATTGTTGTATTCCCAAAAAGCTCTCTGAAGAAACAGTGTTTTTGAAGAGGGGAATATTGACATACAAGTTACACAGAGAAGATCCTGTATCTGCATTTTGGTCAAATACAAAAAAACCACAAGAGAATCAAGTTTGCAACAGCTGCATCAGATCAACTTCTTTACTTAATTCCCTTGTTTTACAACTTCCCTGGTCTTTGAGAGCTCTAAAAAGTACACACATATTTGTCATGCAGATAAGGTATGTGTACTGTAGCTCAGCAAATACCCATGTACATAATTCATGTATTACATCCTCTCACCAGTACCTGACAGCCCCTTGTATTGGTTTAACGCAGGGCAGTTTTCTGTCTAGACGTCCTACATAGAGAGCTGCAGCCATGTTGCCATCTTAATAATGCAAATGTTACATTTCATTATTCAGCAAAGCCCAATGACTTCACCAGCCAAACAATCCCCAATATGTGACCCATGCATCTGCTGCCCTAGCCAATGGCAAATAGGGGGGTTAGATTGAAATAATAAACACACACACACACACACACACACACTACATTATACAGCAACATCATGCCTTAAGAGCTCAGGGATCCACAACACAATGAAGAGAACAAACATAAGGGAACTATCAAACACAACACTTAATTTGGGTACACACACACACACACACACACACACACAAGTACTCAACTGGCACTAATTTGCTACTGCATTAACAGGTGCTCATGTTCTTGATGACTGAAAGTATTATCTGGGTAGGCAAACTGATACATTCATTCTGACATAATCATCTCTGTTTTTTTATCTTCTCTTTTTCTTCTATTCAATGTCTTTGATCAAACAAAAATATGCTCCTTTGATTTAATAGGCTGTGAAACCCACAATGAATAAGATCCCAACAAGGTGGGCGTTTAATGGGTACAGACTAAATCTAAAGACAATTTAATCACCAGACAATGTTTTAAATTTCATTTCCATTGCTTGTATATAATGATGGCTGCTGGAGTTTAGCCAGCTGCTGTGGGGGTGCCTGTGTGTCTGTCTGTCAAAGCTTTTTCTTGGATATTCACTTTACTAAAACAAATACACCTGCATGTTTTGGAGCAGAATTAAAGGGATAGTCACATATTTGGGGAAATACACTTATTTGCTTTCTTGTCCATGAGTCACGTGAGAAGATCATTCTCTATGTACAGTAAATATGAAACTGCAGTCAGCAGCTGTTAGCTTAGCATAAAGACTGTAAACAGGGAGAAACAGCTACTGTAGCAGAAATCTGTCTAAAAAGCTATCAGCTCCTCTTAGGGTGTGTTCAGAACAAAACTTTCATCCTAAATCAGGGGTCTTCAACATTTTTTAAACCAAGGACCCCTTAACTGAAAGAGAGATGGATCAGGGACCCCCTACTACATATATTGCATAAAATTAAGTTGCATATTAAACTGGGCTTACAATAACGTGTATGGCGGCCTAAAGCCTTTATGCATACCTTGTAATGCAAAGAATACTGAGCTATTATAATAAGCTATAATAATAATTGTTAAACATACATGTGGCACATCAAATCCTTAGGATTAATGGTATCTGTGGAGGGCTACCTTAGTGACTACGTTAGGTCAGTAAGCATATTATCAATGGTGATTTATATTTGATAATAATGGGCCATATTTTAACAATCTAAGAGCATGGCGTAAAGCGCCTGGCGCCGGTGCGTTTAGGGCGTGTCCAAATCCACTTTTACTAGTTTAACTGCAGAACAAAAAAGGGTCTGAAGGGTTGTTCTTAGTGTCTTAATTAATCATAGGTGTGTTTTGGGCATAACATGCAATAAACCAATCAGAGTGTCATCTCCCTTTCCCTTTAAAAGCCAGGCGCGTTTGTACTGCGCCGCATTGCTATTATGATAACGGATTTGCACCGTAATATTTTAATTTTTTGCATGTGTGTGTGTGCTGCTGCGCTTCCCTGTGTGTGTGTGTGTGTGTGTGTGTGTGTGTGTGTGTGTGTATGTGTGTGTGTGTGTAACAAGCATAGTGTGTGCGCGCTGTGTATTAGCCTAGGCGCCTGAACACACCTCCCTGTGAGACGAGCACGCCCATGGGCGCAAAGACGAGCGCAGTTGCATTAGCTATTTAAACGACGTGGGCGCAGGATGGGAAATTAACAACTGCGTCGGTACATTTGGCACCATTGAATTGCTTAATAATGTTCTTCCTTCTCTTTCCAGGCTACTGATTGGCTGACAGATTGCATCCTGGCTTTCTGCCTTGGCCCTCATCATGACATGTGGTGCAGACCCATGCAAGCCGAACCTCCTTTTGTGTTTAGATGAAGCTGCGATAACAACCAATAAAAACTGTTGAATTGATGCCTGCATTGTTGCTGTGCAACAGCAAACACTGAGGTCTACAGGAGGCAAACATTCATTTACTGACTCGGGTGTTTGACAAATATCTATTCAAACTGAACCTTTATCCAGTCAGAGAACTGCCCAGCAGCAAACACCTGGTTAGATTTCTACATGTTTGTTCTAATTTAACTTCCCAATCAGCCTGCTGTCCGGGGCAGGGGCTGGAAGGCAAGGTGCACCCCCCCCAAAAAAAATGATTGCCTCCAATCCATTGGGCTAGACTGCAGTGAATCTGACACTGAAATCTGCCTGTTCTGTCAATTTTCCCAGCCCTTGTCATATGACCGATTAATGTTTTTTTCATGACAATGTTTTCCATGATTTTTTTAAGTGGCTGACTAAGCCTATAGGAATGTGTATTGTATTCAAAAATGAGAACAAGGGTAATTAATAATGAATTTGATGTTTTATTAAGCAGAATTGCATTGTGTTGTTCTATCCTATCCAATATTTCTAAGATTTTATATGCTGTATTCTGGGTTTCCCCCCCCTCCTTAAAAAATCCTGGAATCGCCCCTGTAGGCTGGAACAGCTTTATGCAAAACTCATCTGTCACTTTCCTCCTCTTTGTTCCACTTGCACCGTGGAGCTATAACTGCAGCCGACACAGCGGCTCAGCACGGCCCACAGACCACAGTAGCCTACAGGAAGCAGCATCAATCACCGCGGAGCCTTTTGACGCAAGTCGCGTCCCATAATTAGATTTTTGGCTGCCCTGCTGCCTGGAAATCAATCCTCCCTCCCTGCGAGGCGGCGGCACAGTGCGCTGTACAGTCAGAAGACTGTCCCCACACACACACACACACTGCATCTCTCGCTCTCTCTCTCTCTCTCCGCGGACGGGAAAGCTCGGGGGTTGCCTCCGCCGTGCCGTGCGTGTGTGTGTACCAATCTTTCCACGACCATTGAGCACGTCAGGATGGTAACACCCCCGGCACCATCACTACGACCACCACACACACACACACACACACACACACATCTGGAAAGTCGCTAAACTGCAGGTTAAATTGTGCGCAAGATCCTTTTTTTTAGCTGCGTTCCATAAAACAAACGGAATAAGATCATAACAGGTGCGTGTTTTACAATATCCTCTGAATAAAAACACACAGGCTATTCTGATTTAATGTGATGCGATTTGTCTAAATAATGCTTTAGCTGGACAACTCTCAGAAAGTTCCCTAACTTTCCCGTCAATAATGCGCACGGAGGCTTTATTCAATAAATGTAGCCTATGGCCGTTATTCAACAACAGCATCTCCTCTTTCCATTTTGCATATTAAATGATCCAAAAAAAAAGAGGCGGATAAATATGCCATTTTCCCTCCACTACATACAACTGAGAGCAGCGGGAGATGAAGTTATAGTTTGGCACGTTTTTAAAAGAAAAGAAATACTCACAGCCTGCAGAGGACCAGGTGCATCGTACCGAGTCGTCCGTTGCCTGGTTCCCCCGTCCCTACACAGTCACGCAGGCACAGATAGAAAACATCGCGCCGAGATTTCTTGGTTCTTGTCTTCTCCAATGCAGCAGCGGTTTCTCTGCTGCAGTCCAAGGAAGACGAGAGGAGAGAGGCTGGGGGTGGAAGCGTGAGTGAGGTGGGGGGGGGGGGAGCGGAGGGAGGTAAATCATAAAAGGTTTTATTGCCATAATAGGTAGCCTATGTGGAATTTGCCTTGGTGAAAGGTGCATACATAAACAAACATACACATTAAGCATCAATATGAAAACATTAATGGACACATATACACACAATATAAAAAAAAAAATAAAGAGGCTGAATGGGTTGCTGGCAGAATTTGCAAAGAAAATACATAGTATATGCAATGGGCAGAAATATTCCAGGATGAAGGTTAGCGCAAAGTGTTTTGACTAGGGATGGGGGGTGGTTGAGAGTCAGTGTCAGTGGGGGTCCGGGGCCTCATAAATGAGGCTTGCTGCAGAGGGAGGCTTTGGTCCTGTTGGACCGCAGCCTACTGCCTTCAAACCGTTAGTATCCATGGTGAGAGGCTGACTGAAATCAATAGTAGGCAGGCCGGTATCCTACGGACCACAATGAGTGTTTCCATATAACAGTCTACAGTAGGCTCTGTGGGCGAAGGCTCAGTGATGCTGGATGTTTAAACGGAGGAGAACAGAGAAGAGAAGGAGTCTGGGTTGATATGTGGCTCCTGGGCAGAAGTTTACTGAGGGATGACTGCCTGCTGCTGGATCTGCAACGTCAACTTAAAACCAATGGAGTAGCCTAGGCTACTACACTGCCAAAAGTCCAATTTAATGAAACGAAAACAACCTGCTATCAATTTAATTAGCTAATAGATACATATATAATGAAGAGTTAATGTGTTATGTGACCAGTAGGCCTCAAATAGGGCTGCAAAAAACAAATGTTATTACCATTCTCATCTATAAAATGTCAAAACACCACCATTAAAAACCGCGGTCTCTGTAGACAGCCCAGGCTCCACAAACAAACTGCGGCGACCTGCACCCCCAAACATAAACAGTGTTCCAGCCAATAACCGACAAGAAGGAGTTGGTGGAGTCATGAACGCGCATTTTGGAAGTAGCCTACGTGCTAACGCTGCTGCGGTGATGGCTCAACCAACTCCTTTCCTAAAAAACCGCGTGACATTAATGTCAGTGTGGAGATACGTGTTTTCATCTCTGATCAACGCAACACATGTGCATCTTTGGGTTGTATCCCATTCTCCCAAAGAGGAAGAAGAGGTCGCAAAGAATTTACTATCGCTATTGTAAATAGTTAGTGTATGTTATTTATTGTACATATATGTCTACCTTTTTTGTAAGTAGTTTTGGGGGGGGGGGAATGCAATTCAATTCAGTCCTGGTTGAAGCCATTGAGCTAATAAGTAACTAAACAGACACACAGACACACCTTAAAGCCGTGTGACATGCCTTAGAGCACCTTTAAAACAAATACCCCCCGTGTGCCCGGATAGCTAACCTGGTATAGCCCGCGCCCATATATATAGTGGTTCACTTCTTGACAGAGCGCCCGTGGGTTTGACTCCAACCTGCGCCCTTTGCTGCATGTCATTCACCCCTCTCTCTCGTCTTCAAATGTCCTATAAATACTGTAAAGGCCTAAAATGCCCAAAACAATTATCATTAAATAAAAAAAATATTTCTTCCAGAGCCCCCCCATCATCCTCTTAACGCTTGGGAGAAACACTCCTGTAAAGGTTAATGGATTCAGAAAAATGTCTACATGCTCACTGAAATAATTTTAGAACATTAAAATGACACTGTGTAACTTAAAAAAACAAAAACAAAACAGTGTTCCCCTTGCAAGTAATCATTGATAAAACACATCTTTTCAATCGAACGCACTACAGCCTTACTTGGTTTGAAGTGACCTGTAAGGTTAGCTCATGGTGGCTAACGTTAGCGAACCCTAGATGGGTTAGGGTTAGGGTTACGTTTGTGACTGAATGTCTGCTGGTGCTAAAAGCTACACTGGGTTTTACAATGTCACAAATCAACATTTTAGTGGTTTTATTACCAAAGTAACCCAATATGTTTGTTACCTGATGAGCAGACATGTTGGTTATTTCCTGCTCGTGGTCTCATCATGGCTGCAGTCAACGAGCTGGATAATGGACTCCAGAGAAAGTTGTTTTTATCTCTTCCGTGTTTGATTCCATATTTGGCCGCCCCACTGCCCATGCTCGTAGGCCTTTCTCACAGCAAACATTTAAGAGAACAGGTGTTACTAGTCACACTAACGATGGCGCTGAAATATTCTGGTGGGCCAGTGAATCAACCTGCACGACACTAGGAACTGGAAATCAGAGCAGCTAAATGGAACCCAGCCATTATTATTAATTTCATGATTTACATCTGTGCTTTTCCTACTAATGTCAAAATGACTTCTTTGAAAAAAGCCTGTTAGTGTCTCTGTCACTCCCCGATGTAAGTCGAGTGTAGATTTGAGTTGCGCATGCTCAGATTTAAACGGTTTTACGGCATAACGTCATACTGAAATTTGTGAAATCCATGAAATAATAAACTTTTGTCATTACAAACAATAAAAAAAGATGGAAATCATTTCAAAAAGCTATCTATGATTGTTTGATTGCTAACGTTAGCTCAAAACGCCATTCAAGTGACAGCCTTTGTTGTGTTTGATTGCTAGCTTGTAGCTAAGCTAGCTGTCATTTCAAAAACGTTGTAGCTATCTATGGTTGTTTGGTTGCTAATGTTAGCTCAAAACAACATTCAAGTGACAACCTTTGTTGTGTTTGATGCTAACTTGTAGCCAGCAGTGAACAAAATTCGTTAAGTAGGTCCATTTTTATTCTGTATTGATATTACAGAAGTCTCTCGTTAGCATCTTATAGGCTACTTGTCACAGTCTCTTTACCTTCACATTTAGATGAAAGGCGTGTCCTGTCCTCGGTAGTAATGTTGCATTATGTGAAAGAAAATGTAGCATATAAAGCCTTTTGTGGCTCCAGAGGGAGTTTAATGCTGCGTTCTAGGCAACCCCCCATGTTTTCACAACTTTCTACCCGTGAAACTTTCTACCGTGCCCTGGAACGGCAGTTAGCCGTAACTCTTTTTAATCAGCTTAGTCAAGAAATGTTTTTTAAAATGTATTTAACATGATGAAATAATGAATGATGATGAAAGCTAGGTAAGTAAATAGATTAAAAGATTATGTGTCAACTGCCAAAATCCAAATATGCCCCATCGTCTTTTTAATAATATTTATCCCATCTGAGCTAATAATAAAACCTGTGTGTGTGTGTGTGTGTGTGTGTGTGTGTGTGTGTGTGTATATACACCTTCTGAAAGATGCCAGTTTGCGCCAAAGTTTGAGGCTAAAAGAGTTCAATGAGGATGTCTGGGCACAGAGAGTGAGCAATCCCCAAAAAGCCATCCTATTCTGCATGGCTGGAGAAGGGCCATTATGACCGCCAGTGAATGAGCACTCCTCTCCTCCGCTCTCAGAAATAACCATTACAGGAGAAATCTCAAGGAGCGAGGAAGGAAGCCGGGGAGGACGTCCCTCATACTCAGTCAAATCAAAATGCAGATACATTTGCATTTCTATCCAACAGCTGTTGTTTAATTTGAGGGTTGAAATGCATTAAACCAAACACACACACGCTTATTTTATTCATATCAAGACATGCACACACACACACACACACACAAGTACTCAACTGGCACTAATTTGCTACTGCATTAACAGGTGCTCATGTTCTTGATGACTGAAAGTATTATCTGGGCATGCAAACTGATACATTCTGACATAATCATCTCTGTTTTTTATCTTCTCTTTTTCTTCTATTCATGGACCTTCATTCAATGTCTTTGATCAAACAAAAATATGCTCCTATGATTTAATAGGCTGTGAAACCCACAATGAACAAGATCCCAACAAGGTGGGCGTTTAATGGGTACTTACTGTCTAAAGACAATTTAATCACCAGACAAGAATGTTTTAATTTTAATTTTCTTGTTGAAATCTTTTCCTTTCCAAAACATCTGCACATGGCTTCTACAGTATGGTTAGGCTTAAGTAAGGTTGGGGTTGTCTTTGATAAAGAGGCACAGGTCTGTGATGCAAACTCCTGGTCTCCTGTTTGAACATCAGTTGTGCTACACAATCATCAATCTGCGTTATTGTCCAACATAAAGGGCACATTACTTCCTGCGTTGCCACTGAATGTTGGCATTGGACGTAAATCATGAGGTGCAGGGGCCCATTTCACAAAAAGCAGATCGTAAACGGTGGCGGCAGCAACATGCTTCACAAATAATTATTTGAAGACTTTTTTTCATTATCATTTAACATGACAAAAGGAACACAAGAACAAAATATGTTGCAAATCACAGATTACATGTTGCAAATAGGTGAAACGGCCCCAGAATCTTCCAACATGGATTGTTTGTTCAAGCAGCAAATACATTCATTTTGTTTGTTCAAGCAGCAATTAATTCAATTCAATTTTATTTATAGTATCAATTCATAACAAGTGTTATCTTGAGACACTTTACAGATAGAGTAGGTCTAGACCACACTCCAGAATTTACAAGGACCCAACAGTTCTAGTAGTTTCCTCCAGAGCAAGCAACAATGCGACAGTGGCGAGGAAAAACTTCCTTTTAGGCAGAAACCTCGGACAGACCCAGGCTCTTGGTAGGCGGTGTCTGATGACCGGTTGGGGTTAGAATGAAGAGTGGCAATAACAAAAATATAAAAAATAGTAGTTTGTAGTAGTTCTTTGTAGTAGTTCATGGCATAGCAGGGCACTGTGCGGCATTACAAGGCACAGCAGGGCGTAGCAGGATGAACACGGCATCGCAGGACGTGTAGCGGGACCATGGCGACAGCTGCTACCATGATTTTGGAGCCTCCTTGATCCAAGGAAACATGCTGGGGAAAAAGAACATAAGAACTCCGGGGAATGACTCCCCAGAGCTAGGTTAGTAACAAGCATTTCTGGGACATGGATGCACACAAATGGAAAGATAGAAAGATAGAGGAGAGAGGAGCCCAGTGTGTCAAAGGAAGTCCCCCAGCAGTCTAAAACTATTACAGCATAACTAGGAGAGACAAGGTAAAGAGAGGAGCCTGGTCAGGCTAGAACTCTCCCCAACCGGATCGGGCTGTATCGCTCTGCCTCCCTCTAGTTTTATTATATTATTGATTATATGATAGATAGATCTGACAACTGACGAGAAGCAGGTGGGCCGGGTTAAGCGGATGCTGCGACTCCTCACTCCCTAACAATATTCAATTCTATGCCCTAACTAAAAGCTTTATCAAAGAGGAAAGTCGTAAGCCTATTCTTAAATGTGGGGATGGTGTCTGCCTCCTGAACCCAAACTGGAACCTGGTTCCACAGGAGAGGAGCCTGATAGCTGAACGCTCTGGCTCCCGTTCTACTTTTAGAGACTCTAGGAACCACAAGTAACCCTGCATTCTGGGAGCGCAGTGCTCTTGTAGGGTTGTATGAGCTCTTTAAGATAAGATGGTGCCTGACCATGAAGAGCTTTGGAAGTGAGAAGAAGGATTTTAAATTCTGTTCTGGATTTTACAGGAAGCCAATGTAGAGAAGCTAAAACAGGAGAGATGTGATCTCTTTTCCTGGTTCCTGTCAGAACACGTGCTCCAGCATTCTGGACCAGCTGAAAAATCTTTATGGACTTTTTCGAGCAGCCTGATATTAAAAAATTGCAGTAATCCAGCCTAGATGTAACAAATGCATGGACTAGTTTTTCTGCATCATTTTTAGACAGGATATTCCTGATTTTTGCAATATTACGTAGGTGAAAGGTGATCCTTGAAATTTGCATAATGTGGGAATTAAAGGACATGTCCGGATCAAAGATAACTCCAAGATTCCTCACAGTGGTGCTGGAGGCCAGGGTGATGCCATCCAGAGTTACTATCTCTTGGGATAATGCACATAAGGTGCTTGGGCCCCAGAGCAATAACTTCAGTTTTATCTGAGTTTAACATTAGAAAATTACAGCTCATCCAGGTTTTAATATCCTGAAGGCACATTTGAAGTTTAGCTAACTGATTAGTTTCATCCGTCTTGATCGATTGATATAATTGAGTATCATCTGCATAACAATGAAAGTTTATGGAGTGCTTCCTGATAATATTGCCTAAAGGAAGTATGTATAAAGTGAACAGGATTGGACCGAGCACAGATCCTTGTGGGACTCCATGACTAACTTTGGCGTGCACAGAGGATTCATCACTAACAGAGAAACTGAGCTGCATAAATAAGTTAAACCAGTTGATTCAGTGTTTAATGCATCTTAATGTTCCAATCTCTGTAATAAGTATATCCACAGCACTAAGATCTAATAACACCAGTACAGAGATAAGTCCTTTGTCTGATGCAATTAGGAGGTCATTAGTAATTTTCACAAGTGCTGTCTCTGTGCTATGATGAACTCTAAATCCTGACTGAAAATCCTCAAATAAGCTGTTGCTATGCAGAAAGTCCCACTGCTTTCTCAAGAATCTTAGAGAGAAATGGAAGATTGGATATAGGTCTATAGTTGGCTAAAACATCTGGATCAAGGTTGGGCTTTTTCAGAAGAGGTTTAATTACAGCTACTTTAAAGTGCTGTGGTACATAGCCTGTTAATAAAGACATTGGTTGGAGATTGGTTCTAGTAGAGAAGTGTTGACTAAGGGTAAAACTTCTGTAAGTAGCCTAGTCGGGATGGGGTCTAAGAGGCAGGTTGATGGTTTAGATGAAGAATTAATTGAATTAAATTGATAAAGATCAAGTGAAGCTAAGCAGTCTAAACATATATCTGGTTTTACAGCTGTTTCTTAGGTTCCTGAGTTTAGAGTTAAGTCAGTGCCAGTTAAAGGCAGGTCTTGGTGAATTTTGCTTCTAATAGTTATAATTTTATCATTAAAGAACCTCATAAAGTTGTTACTACTAAGAGCTATGGGAATACTTGGCTCAGTAGAGCTGTGGCCTTCTGTCAGCCTGGCTACAGTGCTGAAAAGAAACCTGGGGTTGTTCCTATTTTCCTCTATTAATGATGAGTAGTACGCTGCTCTGGCATTACGGAGGGCCTTCCTATAAGTTTTAAGACTATCTTGTCAGATTAAACGAGAATTTTCCAATTTGGTGGAACGCCAAATCTTCTCAAGTTTCCGTGATATTTGCTTTAATTTGCGAGTTTCAGTGTTATACCATGGAGCTAACCGTCTTTGTTTTATTATCTTCTTTTTTAGAGGGGCAACAGAGTCGAGTGTCCTTCGCAGCGAGCCTGCTGCACTATCAACAAAATGATCGATTTGGGAGGGACTGAAATTAGCATAGGAGTCCTCCGTTACTTTGGGACTTGGTAATGAATTAAATGCTGATGGAATCACATCCTTAAATTTCGCTACAGCACTATCAGATAGACATCTTGTATAGAAATGTTTGCATAATGGCGTGTAGTTCAGCAGTATAAACTCAAAAGTTATCAAACAGTGGTCAGATAAAAAGGGATTCTGTGGGAACGCTATTAAATGTTCAATTTCAACACCATATACCAGAACAAGATCGAGGGTGTGGTTAAAACGGTGAGTCGGTTTATAAACACTTTGAGAGAAGCCAATAGAGAGATAAACGCAGTCAATAGAGAGATAAATGCAGTACTAAGGCTATCATTCTCATCGTCCACATGAATATTAAAATCCCCTACAATAGGAACTTTGTCCTTTTTTAGCATTAAATTTGAAAAAAAATCAGCAAATTCAGATAAGAATTCAGAGTATGGACCAGGTGCTCGGTACACTATAACAAATAGAACTGGTTCAGAATATGGACCAGGTGCTCGGTACACTATAACAAATAGAACTGGCTGCAGTGATTTCCAACTTGGGTGTGAAAGACTAAGAACAAGACTTTCAAATGAGTTATAATTTAGTTTAGGTTTAGAGCTGATTAGTAGACTAGAATCAAAGATAGCTGCAACTCCACCTCCTCGGCCTGTGCCTCGAGGAATGTGAGTATTAATATGACTGGGGGGGGTGGATTCATTTAGACTAACATATTCTCCATCACCCAGCCAGGTTTCAGTAAGACAAAATAAATCAATATTAGAATCTGATATTAATTCATTTACTAGTACACCTTTAGAAGAGAGAGATCTGATGTTTAAGAGTCCACATTTAATTCTCCTATTCTTTTGCACTATTGCACTTGTAGTTTTAATTGTTATGAGGTTTTCATGCACAGCTCCTCTTCTGTTTACCTTTGATTTAAATAATTTCAATGGTCGGGGGGCAGACACCGTCACTATGGGTTTTTTACTAGGTAATTCCTGGAATGGAAGAGCAGAGAAGTGTGTTAGACTGCGGTGTGGTTAACTACAATAAATAACGACTGATCTATCATGGTGCAGATCCGGATGCAATTATGATTCACATTTCCATTTATAGTGGCAAGGAGGAAGGAGAGTGTTCCAATACAAGAGCGCGAAATTCTGCATAAGGAGGAAGGCTGGGGTGGTAGATTTGTGCCGTTTTATTAAATAAAAATGAACGGCGGGATTCTTTTTACTTCATGGAACTAACAGAACTACATTACGATCTGTACCACATGCCTAACCGGAAGGGAAGTAACGTAACAGATGTACCGATTTCAACCAAAACCACAATCTTTTTATAAACCTAAGTAGTTTTGGTGCTACTGTGGGTGGTACTGGAGCGCAGGAATAAACGTGTTGTCGCATGGTTCGGAGGACTTGTTGCTCCTGAGCTGCCACAGAAAAGACGCCATAGAGTTGCGTTATGGAAACTGTGAGATCCAAACACACACACACACACACACACACACACACACACACACACACACACACACACACACACACACACACACCCACACCTGCACATACATGTTTGCACTGTATCAACTTCAACTCACACTTATGGCCCACCCTTTGTCTGTTTGAGAGCTTTTCTAATGTAGTGCTTCACCTGCTTCGCTTGCTGCTTTGTTCATTAACAAATGTGATTGGATTTTTTTTTTAATGGTAATTCAAATGTGAAAATTTCATCAAAAAGATATTGACTCTCTGCCATCTGCAAACCAGTGCTGGAATGCAGCTATTTACTCAAGAACTGTACTTGAGTACAAATTTAAGGGATCTTGTACTTTGAGTCTTTTTTCTTGCCACTTTCTACTTCTCCTCCACCACAATTCACAGGGAAATATTGTACTTTTTACTCCACTACAATAATCTGACAGCTTTACTTTACAAATTAAGATTTGTGCACACAAAGCACATGTAGTTTATAAAATGCCACGTTTTATTATAAACTAAACCCCCCAACAATATATAGTCCTATAAGTACAGCTGAAATGATTAAACACTTAGTTGATTGACAGAAATGTCTGGATTGTTTTCCAGTTTCTAGAATGTGAGGATTTTTCTGCATTAAATACTTTTACTTTTAATACTTTAAGTACATTTTTCTTGATGATACTTACATACTTTTACTTAAGTAACATTTTCAATTCAGGACTTTTACTCGTAACAGAGAATTTTTACAGTGTGGTAATAGAACTCTTACTTAAGTAAAGGATCTGAATACCTCCTCCGCCACTGCCGCAAACATAAAGCACTGTTGCTAATTTACTACCACTGTTTAAGAGCATATACTCCAATCCGTTCTGCTCTACTGTT
>JABXJD010000943.1:70000-134265 GCA_013375575.1 Percina caprodes
TTCTGTGTCGGTACTCCTGCCTCTCCAAACTGGGGGCGTGGTGACCGCCATCTACTGTCTGTCGCCGTCAGGGAAGTATGGTAGCATGACTGCAGAACAGTGTGTGTCTGTGTGTGTGTGTGTGTGTGTGTGTGTGTGTGTGGGTGTATAGATGCTGTCAAGGCCATGTGTGAGTAAGGGTTGTCATGGGAAACTTAATGCAACGAGGCAAGTGTGGGCAGCAGTGTAGTCAGGGCACATCCGTCAGAGCAACATGCGATCACACTTAGGTTACTGAGTTGACCTATGGACCAGTAGTGAGTATGTGTGAGTACAAACAAGAGCTAAATTGACATACAAACGGTCATATAGGCGTAGATTTTGTGGGGGGGTGCAGGGGAATTGTCACCCCCCAGATGTTTAGAAGAGGTAGATTTATGAATATGAATATGAAAGCCACTCCTCTCCCTCAAAACATGTCTCGGGAAACAAGATGTGTGTCTACTTTGCAACATTGGGGGGGTTAAAGAACACATCGACAGCAATGAAAACTAAAGATAGTCATTACTAGATTTAGACTTTGGAGCCTATGGCTTTAACAAGGTCTCATTGTCTAAGAGATTCATTGTTAAGATGTTCATGGTTCTTAAAAAAAAAAAAAAAATGTTTGTTTTGTACATGCAGAGCGTTTTCAACAATACAAGAGAATAATTAATTTCTTTCACACAGAGTAAAAAAGACATTTGCACCACAAATTGTTGTCTAGTCAAATTCACCAGAATTCAGGAAATTAAGTGTTTGACGTCCACATTTTATTTTAACCACCCGCCTTTATCAGATCAGAAATACTTTACTTATGATTCATGATGTGTCCCATACCAATTTTGATACAAAACCTACGCCAACTTGCAAAACGATAATTAATATAAGTTGGGAGAAAGGAGTGCTTGTGCAAAATCAGCTGGAATAAAAAAGTCCACACTGAATGTGGAACCACAGACATTGTGTGAACTTTAAATAAGGAGATAGAGGTGGAGAGAGTAGAGCAGTCAGCGGGGAGGAGGGGGTGGAGGCCTGGAGGTTGATGGTCCCTAAGATGAGAAAAACCATTTGTGGTCCGCACCAGGAACCACAGTGTGCCTAAGGTAAAGTAGACCTTACTATTAGAAGAGAAATGAAGAAATAAACACTGACTCAGTTCATCCCTCAGGTACTAAACCATCCACTCGTATATCAGTATGAGGAGATAAAAAACCCGACGGTGGTGACCAGAAACTGCTTCTCGGTGAGGGGGGGGTTCAGCAGAACTGCATGTTATGCAGGAAATTACTGAGATTTTAAAAAGCTTTGTTTTTTTTAAGTACGCTTATTCGCTTTCTTGCATAGAGTGACATGAGAAGATTCAATTCAATTTATTTCCAATTCAATTCCTAACAAGAGTTATCTCGAGACACTTTACAGATAGAGTAGGTCTTGACCACACTCTATAATTTACAAGGACCTGGCTCTGTCCTGCTTTTACGGAGAATTACATGCAGGAAGTAGTAGTAGTAGTAGTTGTAGTAGTAGTGCTTTTTACACCAAAAAATGTGTAGCCTACCTGGTGTGGGGGAGCAAATGTTGACTGAATGATGGAGGCAAGTAGGGCTGGCTACAGAATTCAATACTTTTTAGGCACCGACCGAGTATTGAAATAAATCCTTGTGCGTCCAGCGTCAGTGAGCCAATAAGCACCCAGCATGCTTCTAGTAAGATCTGATCATGTTTTTGATTGGCTGTCTAAAGTTACACATCTTCGAGACACGCAGGAAAAACTCCAGGTTGCGCACAGAGACCGGGCTCATAGTAGGAGCTGATAGTGAGATCAAAAGATTTGCAATGTGTAATGTTGTCATTTATTTTTGTTTTATAAAATTGGTATCCAAAAAAGTATCCTTTAGCAGCCGGTATAGAAGTCACAGTATTGGTATCGGAAATTTACGATACCCATCCCTAACTGGAAGTTAGATTTTCTCAACAAGGAGGTTTGGAGCGCTGAACGTAAAATTCTCAACAATATAAAGACTGAACATGACAATGTGTCCTTCTAAAGCGTCATGATTTGCAGTTATGAAAGGTTTTCAAATACATTTTCATATTTGCTCTCCTACCTTCATGCAGATAGTTGGTCCACCACTTTGGTCCAGTTTGGCCAGATTTCCACGACATTCTGACTCTTGATTTTGCGCAATTATCAGGTCATGTTAGGACTAGTCATGTATTGCCAGACCTTCCTCCACAGCGCTGCGGAGGAAGGTCTGGCTAGTCCTCACAACATCCAGAGATGGGAGAAGAACATGCTCTGGTTCATTGGCATTTCTTTAAACCAATCAATTTTTCTAACAGAGTGACATCTATAGACTATGTTAAGACTGTGACTGTGAGAACATTAGCATGCTAACATTAATCCACTAGTGTTGCTGTAGACTCCTTGTCCTGTTCGATGCATCCGTCTCTGAGATTTCATAGAGATGAAGGGTGTTTTGTTGGTGGTACTAACAGCTTTTGAAACCTCAAACTCTCTTCCCAGAAACAGTATCCCTGCAGTTTAGGGGAATCTTCTGGGTAAACCAAACCTTTAACTTTTTGGGGGTGGCAGTATCTCAGCCCATAGGGAGTTGGGTTGGGAACTGGAGGGTCGCAGGATCAAGTCCACATATGGACCAAAGTATGGTGGTGGACTGGTAGCTGGAGAGGTGCCAGTTCACCTCCTGGGCACTGCCAACGTGCTCTTGAACAAGGCACAGAAGCCCCAACTGCTCGGGGCGCCTGTCCATGGCAGCCCCCCCCCCACTCTGACATCTCTCCATTTAATGCATGTATAGGGCATATGTGTGTAATTCAGGCCTGTGTGTAATAACAAGAGTGTAAATTGTTCTCTCTCTCTCTCTCACACACACACACACACACACACACACACACACACACACACACACACAGTGTGAGGGTGTAGGAAGTGGGCCACAGCATCCCATCTTGCACTCTATAATTTGTCATCTTCCATTAGGATGGAGGATAATAGATGGATAGTGACAGTGATGTTAATTGCTTTCCCACTCTTTGTCAGCCAGAGGTTGGGTCAAGAGATAGAAGGAAGGAAAAGAAAGAAAGAATTTACATACTCTCACAGTCTTACAGTACGTAACATTTTCGTTTTTGTTCCCGTTCCCTTACATTTATTACACTTTAATCTGTGAACTGATCATTCTCACTTCACAAACACACGTGCTTCAGTTAAAAGGGTTACTGAAAAATCAATGATAATTCAATAAAATCAATTTTACGGCCAGATAATATTCAGGAATGCTCGGTCAGGACACCTCAGGGTGAATAATGGAGCGCGGAGTGACAGCTGCACTATTGACCAGTCCTCGCAGGGGTTCACATTAACATTTATTGTCCAAGGGTGAAAAAAGGTGACACCAGAGAACCTAAGGTAAGGGTTAAAGAAGGGACTACAGATATTGATCAATGGTAGGGTGGCAAACAAAGTGGGGACAGAAGACAGAGCAATATATAACATCAGGCGTGGAAGCCAGTGGGGAGGGAAGGCACAAAAGAGATTTTAATATATATTAGTTTTTTTTTTATATAGATTCTTTCACGATACACGGGTGCTGATTTGATTTGTGTACTGATCTTTCATTCATTTCATTCTGGAAGTACTGCATTTCAGTAGTCCTGAGTGTCCTTCTTACAAAATCAAAAGTTGATTGATACACTTTCAGGGTTTTTCCTTTTTTGGCAAACCCCCCCCAAAACAAAAATAATATAACAAAAATAGCAAACCTCGTTCAATGTGTTTAAGAGCAACTTACCAAACAACCATTGAACATAAAGTTGTATATGAGAGCTAATCTCCCTTTTATGGCCAGAGTCGGGCTGTACCAGACTCTCCCATGAGTTCTTTAAATATTATTTAAACCAGTTTTGATAATTGGGATTTTATTTACTCAAGCAAATATATTAATGTGTATTAAATTGTCAGAAATAACAGGAAAATGCATTGGGTTTCTGTCAAATAAGGAAAACACAGACTCATTACTCATTGACTGTACACAGACCAGTCCTGCTTACTGCCAGGCGTTGTCTAGGGACAATATATCATGAATCAACTAATTGTTTTCTAAGAAGAATGCACATCACATGTCAGTCAGGAAAATATTAAGGTCAATCATTGGTAAAAAAAAAAAAAAAAATTCTAGGAAAAAAGAATCGATTTAAAAAAGTCATGGTTACATATGATTTAAGATTTTTTTTTATCCCCACCCCTACAACGCACAGCAGCCAGTATTACAGTGCAGAGCTCCTGTAATGACTGTATATGACAGGGCTAATCCTATTACGGTGGCATTCAGCCCCTCTTGTACAACCTCACGGTCTGACGGTGTCATCGGCTTAGAGGAACAAGAGGTGAGAGGCAATCTGCAGTCCCATTTTGCTGGGTGAACAATTTCCTGGTGAGTGTCGACGACATTTTACTTCATCTGCTTTCACTGTGACTCAGCAAGGTGTCAAAAAAATATATATAAATAAAAAAATACCCGGCAGAGTTATCTTTGAGGAAGACAGTGCAGCTATAAAGATAATATGATCACTAGAGTCCTTATCACTCAGCAAGCATGGTGAAGGTGATCAGAGAGACGCCTCGTGCAGGGAAATTGCCCTCCTGTCAACCATTCCATTCTCACAATTTTAACATCGCCATTCAGCAAAAATTCTTTGTCATTTTTTAATAAATAGTTCCTTAGACTAAAGCAAGTGATTCCCAACCAAGGGTAATTGTAGCCCAGGTGGTAAGTGCAAAGATTTTGGAGAAAATAGGAAAAAATAGAAAGTATGATTTGATTTATCTGAGTTCACAGTGACATAAGGTAGGATTTCAGGACATTTTAAGGAGGGAAGTAAAAGTAAAGGTTTTCCTTTATTTTCAAAAGCCCAACATGTTGCTCACACTCATACAGTGAATCTCATCTCACACAGCTGATTTTTAAACCAGAACAAAAGCATTTATCAGTTTAATAGGCTAAGATCAGTTTGAGCTTGGACAAAAAAAACACATTTCTCTATGTCATTTGTACTCCTGCCAACGTCTGCAGACTACAGTATGATCTCTTAAACATTCCTGCAGATCAGGAACACTTCTTTAATTTATTACAGACCATATGGCAGCAACCATGTTGGCAGTGAAAACAGGAAATGGGCCAAATCTCTGTAGTGATTCTGAAAAATCATGGAAAGAATTGCTTAGCTTATAAAAACACACTCATCATGTGGTGTTCTCTGCTCCTTTTAGTATTTCATCCTGTTCCCAGGATGCCAGGCCATTATTTCGACTAAAATACAGTGTTAGCAGAGGTCACTGGGGTAGTTAGAAAGTTCCCCAAATGCAACAAGGAGAGGGTGTCCTGAATGGTGTGTTCAGGCCAGAAATTGAATGGATACGTGATCTATGTGCACAAGCAGCAGCTGGGCTATTCAGACCAGAAGTGCGTTTCCTACATGGTCCACTAGTCAATGCACATTACCCCCAAGAAGGCTGCATGTCCTTCAGCAGCTGAAGCAACATCCTCCCATCTCTGTCGGTCTTTAATTTGAAAATACTATTAACGAATATTAAAACTATGTCACACAATGTCAGGGTGCGCCTCATTCTATTTAAAGATAATGCATAGCTTCTATTGGACTCTCTCCAAATTGTTTAGAACTGGTCTGAAAGACACACCAAATTGTTGGAAATGGAAGACAGAGGGCGGCCAATTACTTCATGTCCAGTGGTCCAACACATTGTCACTCCCATCGTGTCAAATACAGATGCTTAGTTAGGTGCCTTTGGGGTTGTTATTTGACGCTAAAAGTCTCCCTTAGCATCATAGCTAAACACGCTTTATCTAAACACACTTGGTCGGGACTGTTGGCGTCACTTTTGATGCAGTTCGGTTACAGAAAAGACTGTGTGTGGGCTGGTAAAAAAAAAAAAAAAAAAAAAAAAAAAAGGTAATTTCAGTAACACACAGGACAAGATCGGGACAGTTGGGTTTAGGAAACGTTACGTCTCCAGGGTAAAAGTCCTGTGTTGTTTGACCCATCCCAACCATCCTCCCTATTCTGAATTTTGGGTTTTCATACTACCGTTGTCGCTCTTAATACTACGTCATCTGCAAGCGCTGCGTAGCTGCTGCTCTGTCCAGTGCGTTCTACACACACACTGAAGGGCGCTTTTTTAAAATTAGTTTTAGTATCTTTTATGAGTTTGGAGTGACAACAGGATTGTGCGATCCTGTGATAAGGTCCAGATATATTGGAATTGGATACATGATAACCTATGTCGGATTGCAGGGACATTTCATTCATTTATCACGAACAATCAACAGTGTTGTAAGACAAAACTAAAGATAGATCTATCTATCTATCTATCTATCTATATACAAATAAATATAGAGATTAGGAGCAGACAGAAGCAATTATCTTATTTGGTCCTGCCCCCATTTCACAAAATCATCTTATAAATAACTGACAACAAGACAAAAATATACAACAATACCTTTACATTACATATCCGTTCCTATGTTTCGGTCTATTCTTTTCTGTATTGGTCAAGTAATGATTTCTTTAATCTATTTTTTAAATGAATGACAGCTAGACAGATTATTTTAAGAGAATAAAGATTAGAAGTCTTTACTAGAAAATGGAGAAAGTGGAGGGCTCCTAAAACGGTATGACGGGATTATGATATTGTCATTTATACATATGTTTATTTGGTTTATGGTCTATTTTGTTGAATGGTCTTGAATATTGTAGATACTGTGTCATCTTTTCTTGATTTGTGAATCAAGAAATGGTCAAGAAATATGGTTGGAAAAATGTGTGAAAGACGGAAGAAAGATGCATGAGATGGAAATATTGTAAGCAGTCTTTCACATCTTCCCTGACAAGGATCAGAGCTGATGTGCATTGCACTGAGGAATCATCCTTCAAAGAAAAAAGAAAAAAAATGAGGCGGATGATCAGTGAAGGGCATCAAACATTTCTGGGATGCGGCTTTCCCTCCCACACCGGCACGTCTCATACATCAATAAACCATCCAATGACTCACAGCTGGGAATTCCTCGGCTGGTGAATCCGGCTGCTACAGTATATCCTCGGCTCAGCACTTTCATATGGATTGAGCTGACAGGTTAAACCCATAAAAGAATCCCTCTCTTAATTACCTCCGTAACAAGCAGCCATTAGCTTGTGCTATAGGAGAGGGACACTGCTTTGTCCTATTAGTTTACACACTGTGTCATATCAATCACGGCTCCTTTTGCTGTAGTCAGTGTACAGATAATGTGCATCCAGACGCACTGCAGCCATTACTGGCCCAGCACAATCAACCAGACCCCCAGTTACTGCCAACCCATTCTCACTCCAAACTCATAAAATACGTATGTTTTGGCAGGGGCTGTCAGCGTCAGATACGACACAAAAAGCGCCATTCAGCATCTTTGGAGAACGCACCTGGCAGAGCAGCAGCTGCGTGGCACTTGAAGATGACGTGGTATTAAAAGCGACGGTAGCGAGAAGTATGTAAGCCCAAAATTCTGCGTAGGCAGAATGGTTGGGGTGGTGGATGGGTCAAACACAGGACTTTCACCCCGTTCAGCCTGTAAATTGGCCTATTTGTGAAGAAAAACAACAATAATGATCCACTTACTGGTCTATAGGTAACATCGTCACTATAGAAGTCACCCTCAGATACAGTTAATCCTGAAGATTTGCTGTGCCACATGTATGTTTAACATTAAAATATGATCTATAAAATCATGACAACAATTATTTGAATAGCTTAGTATTCTATGCACTAAAAAGATATGTATCAAGGCTTTAAGCCACCTACACGTTATTGTAGGCCCAGTTTAACCTCTTGGACAGCACTGTCCCGTTAAGTTGTGTCCCGTTACACAACTTAACCCTCATGTTGTCCTCGGGTCAAATTGACCAGTTTTCCTGTATCAATGTTCTTTTTAATTACCCAAAATAACATGATTGATTACAAAGTACAAATCTCTACTTTCATTCATTTTGGGCTGTCTTATTCAATTTTATAGCTTTTCCCAAAAAAATTGAAAGGTTTAGAAATAGTATTAATAGAGTTGACATATTCCAGTCTGTGATTATCCATCAACATACATTCCTTTAATTTGAGTCTAACTTATTCCGAATTTCTGCTTTTCTAACTCAAACATTAGGTATAATTTCCTGTAAATGAGGTTTATTGACCATAAATTCCAAAAATAACTGTAAAACTAAAGTCAATGAGTTAGGGTCACGCAGTGTTAAAAATGTCAAAAAAGTGACAAACATTGAAAAAAAAGCGTCAAGTGTTGAAAAAAGGGACAAAAACATAAAAAAAGTTCAAATCAAACAAAGTGTCAACAAAAGTGTTGATTTTCAATTTTGATGCGAAGACAACGCAAGGGTTCATTTTGTACAATATGTCCATGATCTGCCTTTCTCAGTAAAGAGGTCCTTGGCTTGAAAAAAAACCTGAGTTATAGTATCTCCTATAGGCTGTAATGAGTGAACCGGCACACATGTATGTGAGAAATTAGTGCTTTGGCTCTTATTTCCTTTTTTTAGTACGACTGCATATGAACTGTGGGTCTGTAAATGTAGACATCTTTTCCTGAAGCTCCTCCTTTCCTCTTATAAAGCGATCCTCTGAAGGGTAAGAGGCTCCTCCAGCACACACTCCTGTTTCTGATTAAGAGAGAATGACGACGGCAGAGAATCAGGAGGCAAGTCATTGTGGGGATTGATGAGAGGAGTCAAAACTAATACATGTCAGACAGAGCTCTTGTCTCAGCTGGACAGCATTTAGCCAAGTTTCGTCAAGACCAGTGTGCTGTCGAGATTTGTACAGACATGCAAAAAGGCTTATTTTGTGACTGTGACAGTGAGTAGGCGGTAAGAACAAAGGTTTTTTTCTGAGAAAATCTATAGTTAATCTTCTACCAGAATATACAATGAGCAAGGGACACCTAGCTGGAAGCAGCACTCATCCTGCGAGTATCAGAAAGTTTAGATCTGACAGATTTTCTCTGTCCATATTGCACAACAACTAATTCTTACGTATAGATTGCTACATATTGTTACAGAGAATTGTTCTTCTGGCTGACTGCACTAGTTTTCATCAATAGATCTTTCTTACACTAGATATTGTGACATGACACAGGCGAAAAAGAACCAGTACAATGAATCAATTTTGGCCAGCAGGGTCTGTTATTGTCATGCACGGCTTCTCAAAATACTTCAAATGGAACAGAGCAGCTGTTGTTTATTATCCTAGCAGTGCTTGGCTACAATAATCTTCACAATATATTCAAAATGTGAGGCAGTGTAGGATTTGGAATTGTTTAATTAGAAGAATATTTTTGAAACAGTTCAGCTCCATGGAGAGAGACAGAGAGAGGCTAAGGGGTCTGTCCCGAGATACCTCTCTCAGGACAGACATTTTGACTTGTCAAACACAGGTGTTATCATTAACTTTAAAAAGGTCCCATGGCATGAAAAACGCCCTTTATTGTTTTGTTTTTAACAAGAATAAGCATTCCCCCTGCCTGCCTAAGGTCCCCAGTGGCTAAAAATGGCGATAGGTGTAAACCAAGCCCTGGGTATCCTGCTCTGCCTTTGAGAAAATGAAAGCTCAGATGGGCCCATCTGGAATCTTGCCCCTTATGAGGTCATAAGGCAAGGCAAGCCAAAGCTGCTACATTTGTATAGCACATTTCAGCAACAAGGTAATTCAAAGTGCTTTACACAAAAACAGTTAAAGGGGCAAGGTTACCTCCCCTTCCTCTGCTTTGCACGCCACCCCCAGCCTCCACCTTGCCCCCTCTCTTCTCCTCAAAAGCTACAGATTCAGAAATGGCACATACTAAGGGAAGCTCATTGTGGGACTGGCTCTAGTGGCTGTAATTCTGCACCAAGACAGAATTTTGGGAAAGAGGTTTCAGATACAGTATTAGGGGACCACTAAGGTCTATATAAAAGAGACTTCAGATACAGTAATAGGGGACCACTAAGGTCTATATAAAAAAGACTTCAGATACAGTATTAAGGGACCACTAAGGTCTATATAAAAGAGACTTCAGATACAGTATTAGGGGACCACTAAGGTCTATATAAAAGAGACTTCAGATACAGTATTAGGGGACCACTAAGGTCTATATAAAAGAGACTTCAGATACAGTATTAGGGACCACTAAGTTCTATATAAAAGAGACTTCAGATACAGTATTAGGGGACCACTAAGGTCAATATAAAAGCATCCAAAGAGCACCATGTCATGGGACCTTTAAGGATGTGCACGCCACCTCCCTGGTATGATTGACAGATCCATCATGAAGTTTGTTAGTAATGTGCTTTTCTGGCTGTGACAAGGGAACTTATTTGCTGTGTATAAAGATCCACAGTACACCTTTGGTAATGTTTAAATACATTAAGAGGCTTAAATGCTGTCTGGGTGTATTTCTTTTTTGGTTTGTGCATTTCTTGCACAATTAAATATGTTTGTTTTTGTTTTTTCAGTATTCACAGGGACCTAAAAAGTGTGCACAAGCAGCCTGAATAATAGCAATAATAAGTCAAATAGATGTTGAGTGCATTTGCATCAGCAAGCCCGGTGAAACCGTAACACTTGGCTCTAATGTTGTTAGTAGGGAAAACTAACCAAACCATGGAAAGTAACAGAGACACAAAAACAGGAACAGCATATCTGAGGACAGTGCAGCAGTATAGCCTACTGGTTTAACAGAGATTAACTGTGCACGTGTTTTACACAGCTGTCATTTGTTATTTATGCAACCGTGGCTCTCAGTAAGTAAACTACTTTAAATAACTTAAACTTTATTTATATAGAACATTTTCAACTCAGGTTACAAAGTGCTCAAGGAACCAGCTATAGTTTGTAATGCTGTTACTATCTATCTATCTATCTATCTATCTATCTATCTATCTATCTATCTAGCTATCTATCTACCAAGTACCGTCAAAAGTGACAGTAAGTCAAATCAAGTCATAACCCCCTAAAATCCTATTTTCTTCTTGGAGACCTGAACAATCTGACCGTACAACTGCTTCTGTCTTTGGACCCTCGACTCAAATAAGAACTTCACCAGCCAAAAACAATGGTGGCTAGTTAAATTTGAACATTCTCTATATTCTACTAGCCATTTGGGTGGCGGACAAAAAGGTTAATTTTGAACATTGTTCTGGAGGCTCAATAGCAAAAAATTTCTAGTCACCATAAATGACCCAGTGTCTTCACCACTAACAGTTAAGGATTGCCAACGCTGTAATGAAGACAGAAGGTGTTCGTGCTCTTTATTAAAAAGGTCTTATGACATGCTGCTTTTTGTATGCTTGTATACAGGTCTTGGTGGCCTTCTAATACTGTATCAAAATTCAGCCTTGGTGCAGAATTACAGCCACTAGAGCCAGTCCCACAATGAGCTTTCCTTAGTATGTGCCATTTCTGAGTCTGTAGCTTTAAATGCTATTGACCAACTGCCACTTTGCTCGTTTGAAAGCCATGATGTCTCTCTCTTTCTCATGGGGGGCCAAATTCTCTGGGCGCGCAAAGCAGAGAAAGGGGAGGTAACCTTGCCCCTCATGACATCATAAGGAGCAATTCCAGATCGGCCCATCTAAGCTTTCATTTTCTTAAAGGCAGAGCAGAATACTTAGGTCTCGGTTTACACCTATTGCCATTACTAGTCACTGGGGGCCATAGGAAGGCTGGGGGAACGCATTAAATGTTAAATCTCAAAAGTGAAATTTTCCCAGTGTCTTCACCGCTAACAGTTCAGGATTGCCAACGCTGTAATGAAGACAGAAGGTGTCCCTGCTCCTTATTGAGACAGACTGAACACTCTCTATACAGGATTTGCAAACTGCACAGTTTTTGGGGTGATTGTACAATAAGTGAACAGCGATGTCCATAGAAAGTATTACTCTCCCAGACCTCCTGCTTTGCCTCAGCTCATGTTTGTTAAACTGCTTTTTGTGTATGAGGGAAGCCATTCTCACTCATGCGGATGACGACTGTAATTCGGCTAGAAAGAGAAATCGCTGAGTCGGCAAACCCTTCCTGTCTTGGGAAGGTCAAAGCAATCCTTTGTCACTGACAAATGAGCTGTATTTCAGGCAGCGTTCTGCTCTGTTGTCTTTAAAACACACACACACACACACACACACACACACACACACACACACACACACACACACGAGCAACCAGCATTCAGAGACCTTAATTGTCTTTAATGTATGGTTGTAGTATGTAGAAATGGCTTTTTCTGTGTTATGTTTGCATTGAAAAAGCTTCTGGCTCACCTGGCAAGAGCGTGAGCCCCATGTAGGCTGACGCATTTGCAGAGGCCTGGGTTCAAATTTGATCTGCGGTTCTTTGCTCCCTGTCATCCCCTCTCTCTTTCTCTCGCTCCCACCTTCCTGTCTATCCACTGTCACTCTAAAATAAAAGGGAAAAACTCCCAAAAAAATAATCTTTAAAAAAGGAAAAAACTTCTTTTGAGTGGAATAATCTTCCTGTGACTCTATCATCATTTACCCTTACATTTTCTCATATTAGAAACAGCTGGGGGTGTGGGTGAGAGAGGATGAGCAAGCTGTCTTTATCTGTGTATTTGTAGTGTCTGTTATGTAATGCTGTTTTGTTTGTATGCAGTTTTTATAACTATGTATTTATTATAGGGCCCCTTGAAAATGAGATGCTACATCTCAATCGACCATCCTGTTATTAAAATTCAAACAACAACAACAACAGCAACAACAACAGAGACTGAACTACCTTTAAATAGACAGCAATAAGCATACTGGCCCCAGTCACAGCATGAATGTGTAATATTTGATAGCATTTTGAATGTAACACTTCAGCACACTTTCTTAGCTTTGACTTCACTCAACTGTAACTGACTCTGAAACAGCAGGAGGGACGTGGAAGGGGTAAACGACAGGAGATACATAAGAGTCTACATCCAGCATTGAATCCTCATCCTCCTCATGTGAGACAGTTTTGGGATGGACTGGGATACTCATCAGGCTTATAAAGACAGCTATATGAAAGGGTTTCTCTATTTCTCCAATGTTTATAATATATGTGTGTGTGTGTGTGTGTGTGTGTGTGTGTGTGTGTGTGTGTGTGTGTGTGTGTTTAAAATGCTCTTGGTTTTTTACTAAATAGAGTCAGTACACTAGTTACTGTAAATCACTGTGTTTGATTGATGTATTCTATATTTCCTTTGTACTTGGTATAATCCTGCAATGAACAAGTGGCTAACCAGAGTTTGTTTAAAGCTGATAGGTTAGAAACTTAATCAAATTAATAGAATGCTAACTATAAGAAAAAATGGTCATGGTCTAAGCATGTTTAAAGTAGAAGTTAAGCCGTTATCCATAACACCACACTGCCCTCCACTGGTCATACTGGACACAGAGGACTTCTGTAGTTTTCCTCCCTAGGGTGTCCTCAAAGGTACTGCAGGGGGGGGCTCAAAGATGTTGTTGATTTAAAAAAATAAAAAATATTCACAAATTAAAATGTTAACACAATTCTAACATGTTATTAGCAACTATAAATCCCCACTGATGATAGGCTTATAGGTAAGGTATTATTCTTAACAATCTATCTATCTATCTATCTATCTATCTATCTATCTATCTATCTATCTATCTATCTATCTATATATATATATATAAATAACAATTATTATTGTAATAGCTTAGTATTCTACGCAAAAAAGGTATGTATAAAACCCATCGAAGACCCCGGCTGTAGAGTATAAAGTTTCCCACTGTGTCCGTTTACAGTATCAATAGCACACCACCAGTGACGTGCTGATCCAACAGACAACTCTTTCTAGTTCTATATAAAAATCTGTGTGATTTGTGTTGTTATAGACACAAAACCACTATTTTCATTGAGGTTGCTGGTTTATAATCATTATTTGCTAAAAACAAATATGTACAATGCATTACTGGAGCTGAAAGTCCATGTAATTAACATCCAACGCTATTAAGAAAGTGATGGAGATGTAGAATGTACTTTTTTTTTAAGTTCTCATTTGTAGAGCACTTTAAGTTTTGCAACAAAGTGCTTCACAAAGACAGACACATATGTACAGTGGTGCTCAAAAGTTTACATACACATGCTTAAGTTGACTAAAAAGAGGAATAAAAAAATCATGTTTTGGAAATTTATTTTAATACCTAAATTAAAAAATGAGGTAAAATCCAACCTTTAAGGACACCAATTTTCTTTGTGAATGAATAACGTATTGTAAATAAATAAATGTTCTTATTTAAAATACAGGGTCATAAGTATACATACCCCATGTTAAATTCCCATAGAGGCAGGCAGATTTTTATTATTAAAGGCCAGTTATTTCCTGGATTCAGGATATTATGCATCCTGATAAAGTTCCCTTGGCCTTTAGAATTAAAATAGCCCCACATCATCACATACTCTTCACCATGCTTAGAGATAGGCATGGTTTTATTTCAGTTAGACTAATACCTGGTTTGATTTGCATTGAGAGATGATTTTATAGAAAGTATCCCATGCCTATCTCTAAGCATGGTGAAGAGTATGTGATGATGTGGGGCTATTTTAATTCTAAAGGCCAAGGGAACTTTATCAGGATGCATAATATCCTGAATCCAGGAAATAACTGGCCTTTAATAATAAAAATCTGCCTGCCTCTATGGGAATTTAACATAGGGGTATGTATACTTATGACCCCTGTATTTTAAATAAGAACATTTATTTATTTACAATAAGTTATTCATTCACAAAGAAAATTGGTGTCCTTAAAGGTTGGATTTTACCTCATTTTTTAATTTAGGTATTAAAATAAATTTCCAAAACATGATTTTTTTATTCCTCTTTTTAGTCAACTTAAGCATGTGTATGTAAACTTTTGAGCACCACTGTATACAAGCATAAAAACACAATTTAAAGCCAGAGAATAAAAGCAGGTCTTAAGATGCATCTTAAAGAAAAGAAATAAAGAAATCAATCTTTTTCCATTTGACCCTCATATTGTCTTCCCGTCAACCACTTGTTGTCTTCCTTGCCTGTTTTACCATTTTGTATGCAATATCCTTTTAACCAACTTCATAAATTGTTACATTTTACACTTCTTTGTGGAATTGATGATGAATAAACATCATTTACATTAAACTATCGGTAATTTACTTGAATTATCTTGACTAATAGTTAAGGTCAGAGAAACATATTTATGGATGATCACAGATTTTCACCTGGGTTAACATAAAAGCAGTGATCATCAATTAGTGGATGGAACTATCCATGTTATTTTTCGGAAATTTGGTTGAAAAGAAAGCCATGTTTCTGATGTAGAAACACGTCAAATTTGACCCGAGGACAACATGAGGGTCAACTCGTGACTAAAGAGAACAGGCAGTAGACACTAATGAGCAGGGAAACCTGGATTTTGTGATAAATAAAACCTCGGAGTACCCGGAGTAGGGGGAAAGAAAGCCAGGAAGACCCAGGAACAGCTTGAAAAGGTCTGTGGAGGCAGAACTCAAGGAAACATCATCCTGAAAGGAAGCAGAGCTCAAGGAAGCAGAGAAGACCTATGCTCCCCAAAGAGCAAAATAGGTTGAATGTATATGACTTCATGTGGGCTGCATTAGTCTCAAAAGGGAATCTTATATTGGATATCTGTCTGTGGATGTTCAGTAAGGCAACTTGATTTGGCAGTCGTTTCATAGACTTCTTTATACACTTGAAGTGATGTTGATGTTCAGTGAGGACTCTGAAAATAGGATAAAAAGGATGAAAATGATAACGTGTAAAAATTTAAATCTTAGTGTAGTTTAATTACAATTTATGCAGGCCTAATCAAATCTTTTTTAAAGTTTGTGTCATCAAATGACAACTATGCTCCAAAGAAAAATTCCTCGTATGTGTCTTCATACCTGGCCAATAAAGCTGATTCTGATTAACAGATCATTTCATATCGACATTTCACTGTAATGACAATATTTCATTCAGTCACACACACAAAACAATGTATAACATTGTCTACATTAATTAGTTACCTACAACTCTTCAGAGTTACCTAACCAGTCCAACATAAGGTGCAGTTGGGTGTGTGTGTGTGTGTTCTTGTTTAACTACATTTGTGGGGTCCAACAACCAGGAATACAGTATACTTGTGGGGTCCAGACAGCTTTGTGGGGCCAAAATGCTGGACCCACAACTTTAAAGGGCTTTTAAGGGTTAAGACTTGGTTTTAGGATAAGGGTTAGAATCAGGTTATGGTTAGGGTGGGGGTAAGGGTTGAGGTTAGGCATTTAGTTGTAATGGTTAAGGTTAGGGTAAGGGACTAGGGAATGCATTATGTCAATGGCGGGGCCCCACAAAGATAGTGAGATACAATGAGAGAGTGTGTGTGTGTGTGTGTGTGTGTGTGTGTGTGTGTGTGTCTGCTTGCAAATTCAGAAGGGACAATTTGAATTAAATTCAAACAGTGCTTCCTTTCTGTTCCAGAGGAGGAAATTGGAGCCACTCAAGGCAAATATTTGTCATCCGGCTGGACAGCAGAGTCCACTCTGATCTGTGTGGCTGGATACACATTGAAATGTCTAAGTGTGAAATTTTTCTTTTCTTTATACAGTTTCTCCAGTCTCACCTCATAGTGCTTCATGGACAGTCAAAGATAAACTATAAATAAGCCTTTGGGGCTTACGTTTGTAGATGCCGCACAGTGCAATATGTAATATTTTTGCATTAAAATGTCTAAAATGGACTATACCTATGTTATATATTTGGTTGTTGTCTTTCATCATCACAAATGTTTCCAAATATGTTCAAAAAATTTAATTTAATTTTCATGACAGGGGACGTTTTTTTTTGGTCGCCTGTCAGTGGCGTCATATAACCTTTGACCCCTCTAGTTACTCTAACTTCCGATAAAACACAGGATCCGGCTTATTGTTGCCAGGCTGTGAGACTTTAAAATGTTGGAATTTTTATTTTTTTATTGCAGCAACATAAAAGTTAAAACTGTACTGCATGTATTGAGCTCGGCCAACAGATGGCGGTGCTTCCTCATTCTTCTGTATGATTAGTAAAACAGAGTATCCATTATTAGTGAATGTATTAACACAGAATGCTTCACTGTTAAACTGGGTGTCATTTCCTCCAAATAAACCACACTCCTGCACATAATGCAGACGCATGCAGCCTGTGAACATTTCAATACTTCCTCCTTTCCGAGTTGTCTAGTAAAGGATGTTATGGTGTTAGTATTAGTGTCACAGCTGTTGCCACACACACACACACACACACACACACACACACACACACACACACACACACACACACACACACACGTATGTTTATGACTTCACGGGCCACCAGCAGAGGGCACAGCAAGCCTTTGAGACAGGTCACACTCTGGTCCAACCTTTCCCAAGGTTTCTTATGCAAGACTTTCTAGGGGATGATCCTCCCTCACACTACTGCTCCGCAGTCACGTCCACATGCAGCTGGTGTAAAATAGCCTCATGAATGCCTTTTGAAAACCTCACCACTCTATGAACTGGAAAAACTACAATCAGTGTAGTCAAATAACTTCAAGTAGTGTCTCAAAGCATGTGACTTAAGTTGAAGAAAAAAAAAAATAATAATAACTTTCCCTGATGTTATATTTCTGTCCATTAGGAAGTGTATGACACCAATATGAAGTTAAACAATCCATCCTGGTGATCCAGCCTCTTCCTTCCCACTTGCCAACTTGGAGCTGCTGAGCCGTGCGGAATATGCAGCTCGAAGAAGGATGTGATTTAATCGCATTACTGCTTGATCAGCCCTGCCTGAGTCATAGCCCTTAACTCCTGGCCTCTAAATGAATCACCGAGCCACTAAGTCAGGGACAATTTGTATGTCACAATGTTCAAATCAGCTGCCTTAATACAATCCAGTCAAACAGGTTTTGTCCACACCCTTTCCCAGGCCAAACCGCATGCTGCAGGGTGACTGTCAGGATTTTCAGAGATTTCATGGAAAATTAAGGGATTGGCAGCAAGCAGACGTGGAATGTGAATAAGTGCATTTACTCAAAAACTTTAAGTACACTTCTGAGATACAGTTAAGTCTTTTCATGCCACTTTATATTTGTATTTCAGGGAGAAATATTGTACTTTTTCCTGCATTTATCAGACAGGTTCAGTTACTTTACAAATTAAGATTTTTGCACCAAAATTACAATAATTGTCCCAGGGGACATTTTCCTAATTATACTTACATACTTTAACTTATTTTCAATGCAGTGCCTTTACTTGCAGTATTTTTACTAAAGCAACAGATCTGAATACTGGTTGAATGATTTCCACCGTAAAGTGGGAGATAAGGACCTTGTCTTGTTTTCCATTTCTTCAACTAATCCTTTTTATATATATTTTGTTAGTTAATTTCTGATTGGTTGTGTTTTATTCATGGTTTAAACATTTTGTTTTGTCTTGCAACATTGATTGAGATGAATAAATTAAATAAAAATACTACACTGAACTCCCCTCTTGTAATGTGTTTAACACATCTGATTACTGCTACGCGCCTGATGAAGGAAACAAACAATATTTCCAGAAACCATTAATACAACACTTTCTATCTAGATTAGATTAGTGAGTTCACTATACCACAGTGGCTACAGCTTTCAAAAACCTGTTAACTGAATAAGGCAAGCTTCCTGCCACTTACACTTTTTCCTTGTAATGGAAGAGAAGAGTTGGATTGTGCAGCTAAAAGAAGTCTTGTGGTTTCTCTAGTTCCACATCTCATGATTTCATGGAAAGGCATCAGACTCACTAAACCCATGACATGGCTATAAGGGCAGCTCTCTCCTGTAACTCACTAAAACACGGGCATTTGAAAATCAGGAGACTGTCTGTGTGTGTGTGTGTGTGTGTAAAAATTACAAGGATTACAAGGAAGCACATGAGTCATGGTTCACATAAGTATACAGGCTTGGCACAGGCTTATGTCAAGGGAGGAAAGGACACAGAGAGAGGGAATGTTCTTTATGAATGAATCCGTTTAAACATAATAAGAGACATACAGTAAGCTAAATGACTAAATGAGTATAATTAATCTGTGAAGATATTAGGGTGTTGTCCTTACAAACCAACCGGGCTCACAAATCATTTATTCCTACTATGTTGTACTTCATTTGGAGAAATTACTCAGGTGGATTCATTGACATTGAAAACACAAAAACAAAAGAAATGTAGAACACAAACATGTTTAGGACATGAGACACACTTTATCATTGAAGACATACAACATAGTTATATTCAAAAAAGTATTGCAAATCACGTAAGGTGTGTATAATAAAGTGTTGGGAGTACATTTAGCAGCAGTTGGGGGTGGGTGGTAATATTTACAGTCAGTCCTTGACAGCTATGGAAGGGTGGGGGGTGATTGAGGTTACACCTCTGGGGAAAAGCTGTTCTTCAGTCAGTTTGTTTTGGCTTTGATGGCTCCGTTTCTCTTCCCTGATGGCATGGATGGGACAAACAAGGCTGTGACCTGGGTGTCCAAGTTTGGGAGCACAGTTCCTGTAATCCTCTATACCGTTTTTAAGCAGTCTTTCTGGCTCTCGCCAGCATAACTGGCATACCACCGTGGCTCAGTCGCAGCAAATACTCTCTATGGTGCTTCTGTAGAAGTTTAATCAGGAGACGTTTGTTCCGTGTGTAAGCATTAACGCAAAGTGGTCATGCATTCTGATTTATGAGCAGATAAAAGTTCAAGATTGTAGGCATCAACAAATGCATGAACATATAAATAGATTTTTCAGTGGATAATATCTCTGCCTTTGCTCTGCCAGCGAACCCTTGGGCCTCTCACATATCTGCTAATGTTCCTGTGGCCAGGCATCGTAAATATCTACAAGTAATGATCATGACAGCAGTCTTCTGCTGGTTGGTAAAGTGACTCTGGAGACTCTCAGGAGGTGATGCTGGGGCTCTGGAGGCCATGGGCTATTTTAGAATCTTTTCAGGGGGGCTCAAGCCCATCAAGCTCATTCCTCTCAGCCCCCCCCCCCCAACACTTTTGCAAGGCACTGTGTCTGTGTCACATTCTCATTAGGGGAAGAGTCCCCCTAAATGTCTGATCGTGGAATCACCCTTGCTGGAGGCCCTCATAAAGTTGATGTGCTTAATTTCTCCATCATTCAATTATGTTACACACACCATGCCCGCCCCCAGATGATTTCTGAATCAGTTACAGTAACCCTTTCTTGGCATGAAATATCAAAACAAAGGTGCAAACGAATAAAAAGTCCCTCCTGGAACAAGTATGCAGCTTTTAAAAAAGGCCTTAAAAAAAACATTTTACTAATTGACTTGTTAGAAATAGGGTGCTACCTAAAGACAAAACATTAATAAATCACTGTTTTTGATTTATCATTAACAACTTGATAATGATAATGTAGAGGGTCAGAGGGTTTAAGGCTAACAAGAATCACTACTGTATCTAATGAGGAAATGTGTCTTACAAATTGGATCTAATTTACAAAAACAAGCCAGTTTTTTGTTAATTTGATTAATTGTCAATGTGTTTGAATACACAATATCCACTCCAATGATGCTTAGGACAAGTCTCGCATTATTATCTGTCCGGTAAAAATTGCTAAATTTCCAAATTTCTTTAAAATAAATTTAAAAAAAAGTCCCATGACATGGTGCTCTTTGGATGCTTTTTAGACCTTAGTGGTCCCCTAATACCATACATTGGGGAGAACCAGTATTTGTATACACTGCTGATTTTGCAGGTTTTCCTACTCACACAGCATATAGTAGTCTGTAATTTTTACGCTACATTTTAACTGTGAGAGACGTAATCTAAGACAAAAATCCAGAAAAAAAATAAAATAAAAAAATCACATTGCATAATTTTTAAATAATTAATTTGCATTTTATTGCATGACGTAAGTATTTGATCACCTATCAACCAGTAAGAATTCCAGCTCTCACAGACCTGTTAGTTTTTCTTTAAAAAGTCCTCCTGTTCTCCACTCATTACCTGTATTAACCACATCCGTTTGAACTTGTTACCTGTATGAAAGACACCTGTCCACACATTCAAACAGACTCCAACCTCTCCACAATGGCCGAGACCAGAGAGCCGTGTAAGGACATTACAGGGATTAAAATGGTAGACCTGCACAAGCCTGGGATGGGCTACAGGACGATAGGCAAGCAGCTCGGTGAGAAGGCAACAACTGTTGGCGCAATTATTAGAAAATGGAAGAACACGGCAGGACTTGGTCAATGACCTGAAGAGAGCTGGGATCACAGTTTCAAAATAAAACATTAGTAACACACTACGCCGTCATGGATTAAAATCCTACAGTGCACGCAAGGTCCCCCTGCTCAAGCCAGCTCATGTCCATGCCCGTATGAAGGATGAGTACAACCCTAAGGACACCATCCCAACCGTGAAGCACGGAGGTGGAAACATCATTCTTTGGGGATGCTATTCTGTAAAAGGAGACAAGACGACTGCCCCGTATCGAGGGGAGGATGGATGGGGCGTGTATCGTGAGATCTTGGCCAACAACCTCCTTCCCTCAGTTAGAGCATTGAAGATGGGTCGTGGCTGGGCGTTCCAGCATGACAACAACCCAAAACACACAGCCAGGGCAACTAAGGAGTGGCTCCTTAGAAGCATCACAAGGTCCTGGAGTGGCCTAGCCAGTCTCCTGAGCTGAACCCAAAAGAAAATCTTTTGAGGGAGCTGAAAGTCCGTATTGTCCAGCGACAGCCCTGAAATCTGAAGAAGGTCTGTATGGAGGATTGATCCAAAATCCCTGCTGCAGTGTGTGCAAACCTGGTCAAGAACTACAGGAAATGTATGATCTCTGTAATTGCAAACAAAAGATTTCTGTACCAAATATTAAGTTCTGCTTTTCTGATGTATCAAATACTTATGTCATGCAATAAAAATGCAAATTATTTAAAAATCATACAATGTGATTTTCTGAATTTCAGATTCTGTCTCTCAGTTGAAGTGTACCTATGATTAAAAATTACAGACCGCTACATGTTTTGTGAGTAGGAAAACAAAATGGGCAATGTATCAAATACTTCTTCCCACTGTATCTGAAGTCTCTTTCCCAAAATGCAAAGGAGAGGTAACCTTGCCCATTATGACCTCATAAGGGGCAAGATTCCAGATCGGCCCATCTGAGCTTTCATTTTCTCAAAGGCAGAGCAGGATACCCAGGGTTTGGTTGACACCTATCACCATTTCTAGCCACCGGGGGGCAATAGCAACAAAATTGGCAAGAACAATTAAATCTCATCTGTAATAAAACCCAATTACATATTTGTTGGTTACTTTGTTTCATTAATCTGATTTGAATCTGCAAAAGAAAAGTTATGAACTAGATTAACCCTTGTCTTGTCTTCCCGTCAAAATTAAAAACACTTTCAATCAATGTTAATCAACTTTTGATTTTGTCCCTTTTTCAACACTTAATGCTTTTTTTCCCCAACGTTTGTTCCTTTTTTCAATGTTTTCAACTTTTACTCCATTTCAAAACCACTTATCTTTGTTTTCAAATGCTATAAAATTAAATAAGACACCCAAAAATTAATGAAAGTAGAAATTTGTACTTGCCAAAGAGGGTTGTGTGGAATCAATCATGTTATTTTGGGTAGTTTAAAAAAAAAAGACATGAGAGTTAAAAGTGCAACACTTGCATAACTTGTAACTAAATCGAGGGTTAGAGATTCACTTCAAGTGTGTTAAAGCTCAATTAGGTTAGTAGTTGCACTTTACTTAATCTGGAGCATCACACCGTTGTAATCCTCAATGTATTTTCTTTTGCTCCCCAGTCTATTTCCAGTGCTATAAACAGGGGGCGGAGCCGGCTTCCAGAAGGAGTGGATTCGGTGACGTCACCAGAGCCAGCGCCCCTGCGCACCACACAAGTTGGAGCACGCGCTCACGGCTCACCCACCGAGAAGAAGCTCCAGACGTCAGTTGAAACATGGCGTTGAACAGGAGAGCTGTCACCAGCGTACAGAGGGGAACCACTGCGTTTCTCTAAAAGTCAGCGACGGATTACATTCTGACTGCTTAAGCTTGCCGGAGCACGTTTATCTGAAATTAATTTTTTTTTGCTACTTCTGGGGACGGAACGTCACAGCCAGTAACAAAACGTTTACCTGGACAATTGACCACAGAATGTGTGCAGATTTATTTAGCTAGCTGGCTAGTTAACCAACGTTTATTTACTTTACGCGGTAGGTGCTAACGCTTATAGCTAACGTTATCGACCCTGTCAAGCCTTCGGCTATTTGGGTTTACTCCTTGTGCACTCAGAGCTAACGTTACTATTCAGTAATAACATGATTCGGTGAACTGTTGCTGCTTAAATTGCTTCTCACTCAGGTCCTGCGAGCGTAAATGTAATTCACCTGAGCGTCATATACAAGTTGATATCATTTTTATACTTTAAGAGCCAGATAGCGTTGAGGAAATGTCAGACAATCAGAGCTGGAACTCGTCCGGTTCCGAGGAAGATGTAGAGCCCAGAGATGAGTCTGGACATCTTGTTGGCGTCGTCGACTTGAGCGGAGTCCTTAGTAAGGTAAGTCATGTTTTTTGGCCAAACTCGATTTCACCCAAATTAGCTCGGTCAATGTTCCTGCCAAGTCCTAATTCAGGAAAAAGCCAAACAGCCAGGTGTTGTGGCGATAAGGCATTTGGGTTGACACATAAACACAGTGGGTACATTTCCACTACGACAAATAATGCGCAGCATTGCTTATGAATGGAACAGAAGCGTCTGAGGGACGAGCCATACTTAAAAAGGGATGAATTAGCTGTAATATGGAGGTGCTAATTTGTTTAATCTGACTTAATTATTTTGCTATTCAGACAGCTTTATTTTAATAGCAATTTGGGGAAATACGAGCAAATCTGTTTAATAATAACTGTTCATCAGCTGATGAACTCACAGGTTAATCTGTAATGATTGCCAGTGCCAAAACAAACTCCTATCTGCTTATGACACCGAAGCTGGGGTAGTTTTTGTTGGTAATAAGGGGATCAAAGGGGTGAAGAAGAAGAAGAAGAAGAAGAAATGTGCAATCAACTTGTTTTAGTTTTTCCCCGAAAGATTACTTCTGTCTTCCATGACAAACACACCACTGTATAAAATTCACCGCTCAGGAATATCATTATACATTAGCTCCTAGATCACCATTCATTTACTGTGGAGTGGAGCTAAAAGTGCATAGCTCATTCAAGGTTTAGCAACATTTGAGATTACCTGTATAATGTTAAACCTGTGGTATAGGTATTGCATAGAAATGGTTGCACAATTCTGTTACCACTATAATTATTGCAGCTATTCTGTGGCTTAGTGTAATGTTACATGTGCAGACATTAACATTTTCCTATCAAAAAGATTTTAAAGGCTTTGTCCTGATTTTGTCATTGACTACTGAACGGCTCATTTCAAAAAAGGTTAAAGCAGGCCCTCTGCATATTCCTTTGTCATGTCTACTATGATAATACAGATACAGCAAAGGGTGTTAGTTGGTTTCATGGGAAAATTATCAGTGATCCTTTAAATATATTGCTTTGACAGTATGCAAGCTGCTGGAAAACCTTTGCTGGGATGCTGTTACAAGTAAATAATGTTTGTACTATGCACACAGTTATTGATCTTTTTTGTTTTCTTCAGTAAACAGACCGCTAGACAAAAGGTTTGGTAACCTTTTTGGCCAAAAGCCTCTGTTCACTTGTTTTTGGCCTAGTTGAACACAGTTTAATTAGTTAAGCTGTCACAAGCAAATGGGGTATTAATGTCACTGTCTCTAAACAGACTGCATGCTGACCCGCTAGCTGCGCATATTGTGAAATTAAGCCGATCTGCATTCAGAAAAGCTCACCTCTTCAATCACACTGAGCCCTTTACACTAAGTCTTGTGAGGATTAATGAGGCCACACAATCCTACATGTGAGCCAACACATTTTCCCAAAAGTGCAAACGTACATGTAGTGTTTACGTTTGTAATGGACACTGAGCTGCCAGTAAAATGAAGACAATACAAATAAACAGTACTTTGATGAAGACCGGAAACCTTTTAATACAACATCACCACAAAGTGCAGCCTCTAAAACATTTGAATAAATGTCCAAAGAACCAAAGTAGTAGTCTAAACAACAACAGGAAAGTGGAATTTTTTTTAAAAGGAAGGTGGTATTTATTGCAATGACATAATATCCATTACATTGTAGAAATTTTTTGGGGGATTTCTCTTGAACCTCAGCATACAAAAGATATTAATTGAAGTTCTTTATTTTTCAGTGGACAAATTACATCCATGGATGGCAGGACCGTTGGGTGGTCCTAAAAAACAACACACTGAGCTACTACAAGTCTCAGGATGAGACAGAGTATGGCTGCCGCGGTTCCCTCTGCCTTAGCAAAGCTGTTATTACCGTGAGTACTAATGACTTTCTTTACTACAAAGCCTTTCTGTTGACTGTGTGTCAATGTGACACAATCTTTTTACTGCAAGCAATGGAGCGTATTTGACGAAAGCTCTGTGTTCTTGATTGCAGTTTACGTTGTGCAACAGTGGCCCTTTGTAATGTCATACAAGAATGTATGCTGTTTATGTAAGGGCTACATTTACCAAGAAATAGGAACCATCACTTTCACTATTAAGCCACCAAACAGCCAAATTTACTGTGACTCACATCCACTGCCATTCAAGACCTGAGCGGATACTCAGTTATTTAAATAGCAAGTGTAGCCACAAACTAGCCTTCTGTGTCACTTCACCAGCTGATATTCTGAAAATGGTGTTCTAGTCCAACCTTCCATTCAGGAAAGAAGCCAAACAACCAGCTGTTGTGGAGTCTTGACCTTCTCCTTATATTGGATATAAAAAACTGCACTTAGTGTGTGCCTTTTTATATTTAATGTTCAATAAAAGAATGATTTCCTTTGATTTGTTATAAATTCAATAAGCAGTTTGTTGTATTTTAGCAGAATACTGAGTGAGTTCTGACTGAGTACACTTTAATATCGGTTTATGTATCACATGTAAGATTGTTATCTCAACATTCAACAACCTTATCGCAAATTTCCCTCATATCGTGCAGTCCTACCTTTGGTTTCCCACATTGCATGCTTTGTTTAAATGTCAAGCGTTCGCAACGTTGTGTCGCACTCTGATGCAACATTTTCATTTTATTAACACAAAGTCAAGGTATTCTAATGCTGAAATATACCATCCAAATCAATATGAATGGAATAAGCTGATCACATGAGGAGCACACACTGATTCTGCTTCTTTGGGCGTTCTACCCACCTCCCTCTTCTTCTCCCCAAGCCTCTCATATAGTGTAGAGAAGTTTTGAATAGAATATAAGATGTGATTCAGATGTTAGGCATCCACCATATGTTTCAATTAAATCCATGAAGGGATGCTTGTGCAGGCCTAAAGGCTTCACTTATTGTTGGCCATTCTAAAAATCAGATTAAGAACTTTACCCTGGTTTTCTCAAAAACTTGTTAAACTCCAGGTGAAACTATTGTTTTACAAAAGAACTCCTGATTATGTTCCATTTGAGTGTAACTGGCCTGTCAGGGGACAGTTTTCTAGTTTCACAACAACATACTATGGGTAACACTTTACTGTAAACTCCATCACGACAAGTAATGCAGTGTCACTCACTGCGTAGGATAGGTCAGGAAATTGGAGCAGGGATAACAGTAGCTTACAGTATATTGAAGCAGAGACTCCCAAGCCTGTCAGACTTTTAATATACTGTCTCAGAGATCCAAAAGGGGTTACCACTCTGCTAAGCACAGAGGAAAATAAATCCCAATGTGTCAACAATGATTGTGTTCACACCGTTTAACCTTGCATTATGTTTCAGTGGGAACTCAGGTCACTCATTGACTGAAGCTTAAAGCAGGCTTTCCTGCCATTTGTTCAGCTTCATCCATTCCCAGCTTACGTAAATAATAACCTCCATGCAGCACTCTACTGTAGTCATTCCAATGGAAATATGCCTCAAAACTCTGGGGTGTAAATAAAAGAGTTATAGCTGGTGACCTGACAGCCATGCGGGAAAACACATTTTGAACAAAAGTTTATTTTTCTTCACCAGTATTTCTGTTTTTTACCCTTTATTTCCTTTCCCCTCATGGCTTTCATATTAACTCAGACACACCAGATGCACCATGATACTGTATGGTATCAGACATAAGACAAGATAAGTGTATTAAGAATAGAGATGTTCCTCCGATACTGCCTAAAACACTGGTATTGGGCAATACTGGAGTTTACGCACCGATCAGATACAACGTGAATAAAGAAAATCTACCTTAAAAGTAGTTTTTTTTTTTCTCCGTTATAACTGAGATAAAAGAAATTTCTGTGGCGTTCATTGTTTGTGTTTGTTCATGTTTCACAAAAGAGTTTAACCTGAGCCAGAACGACGCCAGAAGATTGAAATCATATCACATCCATACAGGGATAGTAGTATAGTTAAAACATATGACACTGGTATCGGATCAGTACTCGTATCGGCCGATACGCAGGTTCAGGTATCAGAATCGGTATCGGGAAGCAAAAAAATGGTATCAGACCATCTCTAGTTAAGAGTAGGGAATATCTACCTTTACATCTATTGTGGCCATAGACAATATTGTCATTGACACCATACTTAATTTTCACCGTTTTGAGGCTTCGTACTTTGTCGTTTCAATTTGGCCCAGAGTTAGGAGCTTAGATTAGAGGCTGCTGATGGGGAATAAAAACATGAATTTTGAATAAAGAATAAAAGCTTCCACAGAAGACCTGACTCCACACTGTATGCATTAGGGCTAAAACTAATTATTTCCATTATCGAGTAATCTTCTGATCAATTCCCAATTGTTTTGTCCATAGAATGTCAGGAAATAGTAAAAAAAAATCCCCATTTTCAAATGTCTTTTTTGTCCAATCAACAGTCCCAAAAAAGGTATGTAATTTGCTATCATATGACACAGAAAAGCATTAAATTCTCACATTTAAGAAGCTGCAAATGACCAATGATTATCAAAATAGTTTGTGATTAATTATCTGTTGATCGACTAATAGATGGTTGACTGATCATTGCAGCTCTAGTGTGCATATACTGTATGTAATTAGTGACGAGGGAAGTGGTTTAGATTTCAGTTAGGAAGTAATGTTGAGAAACCTGGGCAGACCTGAATGTGTGAACTGTTCATTGCAGAACAACCACAGAAAATGCCCGAAGCATTTCTCAAAAGAGCAAAATGCCACAGTATAAAAACCCAAGATTGGTGCTATGGTTGCTAAACCAACCTAAGCTCGTACTGCCAAGGACACACATACCAAAAGCTATCTTAGCAGATAACATGAATCAACTGTCCTATCCCTGCATGCTGCATTTAACTTGAGAGTGAGACCTAAGCTTGCCTGAGTGCGAGTGTGGCTCTTCCCTACGTCTACTAGGGGTTGTGCTGTGTTTGGGACTCACCCAGCCACTTTTCGTCTGCGCTCTGAACCGGCCTGCTTGCTCCAGTGTTTCTCAGCTGTGTCCTCCAGCCCACTCTGGGTGCAGTTGTTCAGTTTTATAAAAGGTGCATAGTTGTGGTGTGTGGGGAAACAAGAGCCCAAAAGCTGCAGGTGCAGCTTGTTAGGCTTAATTGAGTCAAACACCACACCCCGCATATGTGCCTATGTCAGCCTGATTCTGTAAATCAAGCTAAAACCTCACTCACTCCCATATCATCCCCGGTTCCTCCACTTGCTTGAGAGAGATTGAGTGAGGTGCACTTATAGACTGAAAACAATAAATTAGCCATAAAAAAGCTTACAATAAAATGCAATCAAATATACTTTAAACTACTGCCTCAAGTTTCATCACACCTGAAACAACATCTGTTTGACACAGTCTTAACTAAAAGGGAAGATATATTGAAGAGATGCAAGATTGGATTGCATTATACACTGTTCATTTTATTGTGTCTACACAATAGTACAGGTATAGAATATACACCATCTCTTTGTGTTCACAGCCACCTTCATTACTCTGAAACTTAAGGACACTGAATTTGATACCATTCAGTGTAACTTACAACCAACATACTGTATCTGGTGTCCAGTTATCCAGTTAGTCAAAAAAGCTAGTTAAATAGAAATGTTAACTAGCTTACTTTAAAATATTGTTGTTGCATCAGCTATTGCTAATAGTTCATCTCCCTATGTTCTGTACATTCATTGACAGAAATAACAACCATTAAACTCAGTGTTGACATGGGTGTGGACTATCTCGTCATGCTATTCCAAGTTGCAGGTACAATTGATTGTAAGGTTGTTTGTTGGTGCCAGTGTGTCTTCCTTCAAAGGCTGCTAACCGCCATTTCCATTTTTAGATTCATGGTCAGTTATTAAGAGCACACTGGCATTCTAGTTTATCCCTCTTTGACTGGAATAGTGAGTAGTGCAGGCTGAATGTATAGTAGCTTAGCGCTGGATTGTTTTTAGTTCTTCAAGGCAGGGGCTCTGGATTCAACAATTGGGCCTTTTTTTCCTCTCTATATCTGTCACAAAGGGATAGTGAAAGCAAATGACTTAAGGTCAATTGGAGATAGAATACACCGTTGGAAATTGCTAAGTTTCTTTAACTAGGAAATGAGACTTTCTTGTGACTTGTGATTTCCTCTATGTAAGGGGTCATGAGGAGGGTCAAGAACCGTGTGTGTGCGTGTGTGTGCGTGTGTGTGCGTGTGTGTGTGTGCGTGTGTGTGCGTGTGTGTGTGTGTGTGTGTGTGTGTGTGTGTGTGTGTGTGTGTCATCAACCTTGTTTTTTTGATTTTTTTTTATTTAATTTAGCCTTCCTGTTTCTTGCCTTTTACTCTGACCACTTGGTGAGTCAGTGTTTCCTACACATTGGGGGCCATTGGGATCCCGTTTCGGTGTCCTAATACTACAGAAAGATGTTTCTGGCTACAGGCCTCGGTAATAATGATGAAGGAACAACATACTATATCTGTCCAGAAATCCAATTAAGTCTGGTGTAGCTAGGGTTTCTGTGTTTGCATTGGTTTCAATCCCACCTATGTTTTTTGTAGGTATTGAAAATCACAAGCTTTTTTTTTTTTTTTTTTGAAGGGTGCGCCCATCCTTCAGTTCTGGAGACTGTGACTGCAAACACGTACACACCAGCCCAAAATGGTTTTGAAGGGAGAGTACCGGAGGGCAGTCTTTTTGAAGCTGAATAGGAAGTTTGTGTTAGAAGAAAATAGAGACAGAATAAAGCTGTCTCATCATTCGGTTTTGGCATTTAAAGTACTTGTTACACTGCAAAACAGGTGGAAAAATAACTTGATATATTATGCTGTAAATTATTTATTTCTTTCTGGTTCTCTTTTGCCAATTCTCTGCGCCCTTTTATTGATGGACAGTGTTACATTGTGTGAGAGATTATTTGCTCCAAGAGAGAATGTTACATGAAATTGAACACTACAGTAGGCTATATGCCAATGTTGTTTTCAGTAAAAAACAAAAACAAAAACATTTGCACAAAGCAAGCCAATGCACTTTTCCACATTAAGATATAAAAAATAACAGGACAAAAAGAAATCAAGAGACATTTAGAATAGATATGTGTGATTAATTATGATTAATTACGAGTTAACTATGACATTAATGTGAATTATTGCAATTAAATATGTTATTGTTTTATAGCACTAGTTTAGAGTTGAGCTACTGCTGGGCCCCACAAGAGAGGAAGTATTTGACAGCTCATAAAAAATAGTAAAAAAACGGCTCAGTTGTGTGTCTGCTTTGGTATCTTAGTGGGGAAGAGTTTCATTTTTGTGTATTTTTTTTGGGCTTCTTCACGGTCTACTTGTTGTCCTGGATAGTTTTAAAAATGTATTAAGTAACATTATAAGAAGGCTTTTGAGGTATGGCAAAGATGTATTTCCTTTTTGATTTATTATCAAAGATAATCAAAATATGGATTTGTCCTGGGATCCAAAGTGCTTTGCTGCAAACGCTGCAGTACTCATCCATCCATTTCTTTATACCTGTTTGTCTGGCTTGTTGGAACATATTCCAGCATGCACTGATTAGGCAACAGAAATTCTCTAGCTCTTCACGTTGACTTTGTTCTATGTCATCACCCTGTGTTTCTCTGGTTGTTCATTCATCGACCACACACACACACACACACACACACACACACACACACACACACACAAGTAGACAGACTCACAAACCAAACACTGCAGTTTTTTTTTTTGTCTGCTTTCCTTTCACGTAGGGCCCAGGCTGAGATCACCGTCAGCATTTCATGTCATCTGGTAATGTGCAATGCTTCTAAACTGACCTTCCAGTGATGGATTGTTATTTACTGTCTCCTTGGATCCCAGTGCAGGATTTTATTTCCAACCCTGGCTTTCAGGCAGTATACCCATGACCCCATAGTCCCAAGGAGATCAAGAGGAATCCTTTTTCTCATTTTCCTAGCAACCAAATGACACTAAAACCCTATCTACCAATCAACGAAACACTTGCAAATTGTGTGGAACACTCCAGCGTTCTGTAATGTCACATGGGTTCACTGTAGTAGTCATAGGAGTTACTTCTTTTGTGGTCAGTTCTTTTATTTTCCTTTCTGCTTGTAATATTTTTGCTCTTTTTTGTTTTTTTGGGCAGAAACAATCTTTTGTGTTTTAGGAGAGAAAGAGGCTGTTGAAGTTGTCTGTTGATCTCTTTTAGCTAATAACAAATTGTGGGTTAAGGAGGCAACACATTTGTTTCGTTCCTCATTTGTGCTTCTTCTTTTAGTCGGTCTATGCCGCTGGTGTTGATCTTATGCACATGCTGCTAGTTACTTTTGAAATGAGCATCTGCTTTGGCAAGCTTCCAGCGTTCAGCCTCATATTGTACATTATTGACACGGAGCATCTGGTCTTGGACTCAGTGCCGTCCAGGTGTCGGGCAACACAGCCAAGTCGCACTCCTCCAATGAAATCTCTTTAAAGACATCATAGTGGGGCCATTTAATACTATGCCAACTCACCAAAGTAATACAACCTCCAGTAATGGTTTGGGCTCAGGCTGTCTCTGGGAACATGCATTCTCTGGGTGATAATAGAATGTGAGCTTGCAGTAGTTTTGCCTGTTTTATTATAGCTTGTCTACGTGAAAATAAATGTTTTAAGCAGTGTCAATCTTGTATAGGTTAAATAGAGTTGGTAGACAGAATAAATCCATAACGAATAATTATATAAAATAAACCTATAATAACATTGATTCACTGAACCAAATAATCAATAAATGCATTAATTTAACAAACACTACAGTTGTTCATTTCAATCACTAATTATTTCTCTCTGAATCAGCAGCTGCAGTCATTTTTGCAACATTGCACACCCTTGGACCTCCACAGATTAACGATTGCTTTTATTGTGCATTTCAGATTTACTAAAACATCCCAGATGTGTTTATTGACTTGTGGCCAACAGAGGAATGCAGAGGTCTCTTCTCCGATGCGGTTTCTTTCTTTTGCTTACAGTCCAAACTGCAGTCTCTGGCATTCCTGCTCATTCAGTCTTTTCCAGTTCTTTGTCTTTTTCATGCGGCATCCTCAACTACGCTCGAACAAGCTAGACTCTCAATCATATGTCAGCCTCGTCTTTTATTATGATAGTGATGAGAGTGATTTAGCATCGGGACTCACTGTAGAGAAGGTGTCCTTTCAGAAGGGCCTGATACATTTCATAAATACTACACAGGTAAATACCATTGCTGTCACCACCATTCCATTCACTGCCACTCTCCCCCAACAGACACACACACACACACACACACACAGTCCCTGGTTGCTCGCCATGCCGGCGCAGCAGTTTCACAGCGCTGACAGCACATTGGAGGGCTATTAAGAATATGCTCCATCCTGCAAGTTGCCTTAAAAGGCCAGTTGTCTGCCACTTCTCCTACAGGACGATGTCTGAAAATGGAGGCTGCTGTGCCACTAGTACACTCCTCATCTTCTATCTCTGTGAGATATATATATATATATATACACACACACACACACACAGTATATCTATCTCATTACTCCCATCACTGTGACTGGTGGCTTGCCATGTTTCTAGTTGTTAAAGCCATCTCAGGAACAGATTTTTGCCCACCATGTAGCGCACACGAGAGGGTTAAACAGTTTGCTATTTCAGTGACAATTCAATAGCAATTTATATGGACCGCTATCTCTCACATATGCCTCTCACTGCTCTTCCTGAGCAGGAAAGAGATTTATGTTTCCTCTTGCTATGAAAAGAACACGACAACATTATCACAGATATCAAGCCAGCTGGGTTCCTATAACTGGCCTCATTTCATAGAATCCTTCATTATCTGATCCTCTCTCTGTTTCTATCAGATGTTGAGAGAGGATTTGATAATAGGGCTGGGCAATATAGAGAAAATCAAATCTCACGATATTCTTGACCAAATACCTCAATGTCGATATTGCGACGATATTGTATGGTTGACTATTGGTGCTTTACCAAAATGTTATTTACACAATGGGATTTTTGATAAATATTCTCCAGAAATGATTGAATGATTATGTGTGTAAAAGTAAATAATAGAACAGCTACAACAGTCTGGTAAGTTCAGAAAATGACATCACTTTACTGTAATGCAGCTTGTAAAACCAGGTAAAGACAACACTTACCATATTACAATATATCTCATATTGCGATATCTGATACAACATTGATATTGCCAAGCCCTATTTGATAATGATATTAAAATGATCAGCACAGTATACTTTCAATACACACTGACTAGGGACGTAACAATGCATCGTCAATCGGTTAAAAATCAATATATAAATGTGTAAAGATTACAACCAGTTGAGATTTTTAAACATCCTGGGTTTTTCTCTTCTATCTATTTATTTATTTTGAAGTGGGATTTGTTTCAAAACTCAAATGATTTTTTTCCTTTAACTTGTTTAACATAAAATATAATTTCAGTTGCACTTTTGACAAGAGAGCACATCTGTTGTTTAGCACAGTTTATATAAATAAAGGAATATTTTTCAGCCTTTTGTCTGCAGCTGACATGAAATCGTATTGTGAACTCAAAATCGTGAATTGTATTGAATTAGGAATTGAGTGTATTTTTACAATCCTAACACTGTCTAATCTGACTTTTTGTCCTGTGTACTTTCTTTTCAGCCTCATGAGTTTGACGAGTGCCGGCTGGACATAAGTGTAAACGACAGCGTGTGGTACTTAAGAGCACAAGACCCAGAGCACAGACACCAGTGGATTGACTCCATTGAGTTGCACAGGGTAAGTCACACACACGCTAACACAGCAGACAATAGACTGCTGGCATCAAAAGAAACCAAATCCTTGTCACATTTGACACAAATAACAGTAAGTTAATACAAGGTTGGATTTGTGAATGTGTGTTCATTGTATGTGTGTGTGTGTGTGTGTTTCTATCAGAGTATCAGAGAGGGAAGGAGAGAAAAGGGAGGAATCCAGGGAGCAATATTCATCCCTTCACCACTGGTGCGTTTGTTGGCAAGTCTGTAGGACATAGTATTGAGTGCTTCATTTGTCTTTAGCACCGTACTCTGTACTGTTTGTGTTGACTTGTGTTTATTTGGTCCATCAAATTCCTACTGTGTGAAATAGTTTTTATCCTAGATGATTAACGATTGGTGCATGACTCATGTAAAAGCTTTAACAAAAGGCTGCTTAGCTCAAAGTTTAACCTTAGACAAACAGTTGACTCAGAGTTAAGATAATCCTTTATATACACCGACATTTAACACATGGGTTACCCTGAAAAGGGTTAGAAGACTTACTGAGAAAGCTGTGTGAAACAGTCAACAGATAATTCTGTTTTAAAGATTTTCTGGGGACAACCCTGAAAACCCTCTCTCCAAAATGCAACCTAGGGTCTTTTTGTGAATGTACCCGAGTCAAACTTTCGTTTAAAAGCATAAATAGGATGGAAGCGCCACTTTTAAGATTTTTAAGTTTGGGTCAAATGGCCTTTTGAATGGGAGAGCTAGAGGTACTTCTATGAATCCCATCAAAATCACTATTTTTAAAACATTGAAAACACTGAGACTTTGCTCCAAGTATCACCAGGGGCTCTACACATAAACTCATACATTGAGAACATTGTTTGTACACAAACACTTTTTGTCTAGCAAGATGGTAGCGACCAGAAAAAAAACAACAGGTACAGTGAAAAACCTTTCTTTTTAGTAAACTCTGTGTACACAAACATGGTTCTCAATCCTGGAGTTCATGTGTAGAGCCCCTGGTGATACTTGGAGCAAAGTTTCAGTGTTTTCAGTGTTTGTAGTGGTTTCACACAATCAAAGAAGTACCCCAAGGTCTACCATTCAAAAGGCCATTTGACCCAAAACGAAAATACTGTACATTGTAAAAGTGGTGTTCCGTCCTAATTATGCTTTTAAACTAAAGTTTGACTCGGGTACATTCACAAAAAGACCGTAGGTTGCATTTTGGCAAGAGTTACGCTTTAACCTGCCCTGGAGGGGAGTCCGTTAGCCCGTGACTCATTGTCACAGCTTTCTTGCTTTGTTGTTTGCCTAAAATAGCATTCATTCATTCAATCATAATTTATACTGAAATATCATTGAGGGGCAGCCCTCATTTACAATGACATTGAGTCAGTAAACAAAGACAGCACAGAACATGCGTAACACCATCATGAGAACAGAGAAAGATGCTGAAACATTGGAAAACCAATTTGATAAACAGATCAGGACAACCAGGATGAAAAAGTAATACAACTACGTAAAGCTATTACAATTAGACGTTTAGAGGGCCAAAATCAGTTTCCTAAAATGTCCAAAAGGCACAAGTGAGTTGATTTTAAGAAAGTGTTGTATTTTGTTCCATGAGTCAGGTGCAGTGAAACTAAAAGCAGTTTTTCAGAAAAAGTTCAGAGCAAGCTTGTGGAACATGAAGTAAAAGGCAGTCAGCAGAGCGAATCTGATAATGTCCCTCTGAATGACGAAAGTAGATCTGTAAGGTAAGATGGCAGTTTTCCAAAAAAGAGGCTTGGCAATACCAGTGAGTATCACGTCTTTCTCAGAGAGAAACCCATCCAACCCTGTCATATAAAATACCATAGACCTTACTGGTTATAAATCTCAAGGCGGAGTCTAGGGTTAAGAGTTGTTATCAGTACAATGTGAATTTACACAGGTCTGTAATGTTAGTTCAACCTTTAAGTACTTTTGTGAAAAGCCTTGTATTGCAGGGAGAGCAAAAGTAGCAGTGCCCATTTAATTCAGTCAATGGGAAGGACAAAAAACAAGTTGCAGTCCCTACTGTTAACTGAAGACAGTGAGAATACCTACACACTGTTTATGGTCGTATATACACAGCAACCAACCATCAAATATGTAAATCGTGTTTTGCATTGTTGGTGTAAGATCCCATGAGTGATTATGGTATTTTTTTCATCCTAGCCATAGAGGAAAGAAAAAAATGACAGCACAACATCAACAAAAGGTTTTGTTATACTGATGTGTATGATAAAGTCTTAATCTAAGGCATATATAATCCAGAGTGGAGCAATCTGTCTGACATAGATGAGGAGTAGACAGTAACCACACCTTCAACCTGCCTGCCAAACACATGCATGCTCAGTCATAGACCTTAGTTTGGGAAATCCCCCCTTAACTCACTCATCCCAGCACTGGAGAACCACCGTGACTCATGCGCACACACACATACACACACCATCCTGTCCACTATGAGTCACCGCTGAGACCTCTTCTTCCTAGAAGCCCCCGTTCAATCTCAAACCCACATTACACTCAGCACTGCCGAGGGTCTCCAAGGAGACACAACACATAACAACGAACAGTTCAGACCTCTTAGACAGTGAAATCTAACAGCAACACTTGTTTCTAGGATACTTTCTGTTAAAGTAAGCTGTGTTTGTTTATTTTCAATGTGCACTGACAGCCATATGGCATAAATTCCAGTAATGTAAGGTCTTCTTCTACGGTAATTTTGTTTTATTTTTATCATTGAAACAGCTTTGTGACCTGGATAAGTCTGTTTCTGCTCAGGGCAGCTTTTCATAAGCACCAGGCTTTATGTCACTAGTGAGGGGTGTGAGAGCACTCAAGCTTTAATCACCCAACACATAAACAATCATACAGCTACTCAGTGTTTGCCATGCTGCGTGCATCTTAAGAACACGCATGTAAGAATTACCATACATACAGCTGAGATTGTTGACACGAGACCCAGCTGCTTATGAATGTTACTCTTTACTAATTTTCTATTTTGCATTTTCCGATTTTATCGAATGATGTAGCTGCAACAAAAAACCTCTGCTGCTCGTTTTTTTTTCCTTTTGCGTTGTATTCATTTTGAGCATGTAACATTCAATATAAAACAAGACAACAGCTGTTGTTGAAAACACATCCAACAAAACAGAAAAAAAGGTTAAAGAGAAAGAATAACAATTGATTTCATTAGTGTATTTCCTTAATTTACATGCATGAAAAGAAATAGGTTGAAGTTCAAAACTGTTTACAGTAATTAAATCATTTACAAAAACTCAATACACTCATAAAGCTTGACATACTTATATATTAATGTTCTTATCAAACTGATTAAACAGCCCTCATGCAAATAGTTAAGGTGTGCTGATGAAGTCATTAGGGTGGCAGTATATTGGCTAAAGGGCAGATGGCACTGACTGAAATCTCGTGTGAATACAGACGGAGTTACTTCTGGCCGTTGACCGACAGTTACCCCAGCCTCTTACAACTGCCAGTCACGTCCATTGACATGTCACGTCCCCTGGTGGTTGTAATTGGAAGTGTCTCTTAAAGGGAAACACATCTCTGTTTCTCCTTTCCACCAGTATCTCTCTGTGCCGTTGAACCTCTCCTCTCTGCTGTTTACGGCCATCTATTTCGAGGGCCAGGATGTTATGTAAGAGGAGAGGGGGGGAACCAGTCAGGTTTACAGGAAGTCAGATGATGTTTCAGTTGTGTTGCCATGGTCACTGAATCTGTGTCATGCTGTGCTTCTGTTGAGGTCCCTAACCATATCCTGTTTAAATGGTTTTACAACAGGATATTAATAAGGCTTTCTGGAAAGCTATTTTTGTTTCTAATAGGATTTCAACTTTGTGTACATATTTGGATGTAACACAAAAGTAACTTAAAATAGGTCATATGGGATTTACAGCGTTAGAATGTCGTACTTTAAGGGAAGAGAACTTACCAGAACAAATGGGACACGGTGAGAATAGATGGGAGACGATGGTGAGAACACTTCAGATCAGATAGACAGCTAGAACAGAGATTACTTAGATCAGTTTCACTGCAGGATTAGTGGTGGTTAAGCTTTGGTTTTTGTGTCACTGGGTTTTCTCTAGAAGTCCCTACTGACTTGTGCCAGCTAAATTAATAATTATGATCACACATTTTATCACGGTATGATATTCTATCGATTCTTTGGACAACGATACAATGTTTACTGAGACCACAAAGTCTGCCACTATACAATTTTGATTAATTTCAGGGGGCCTGAAATGAGACGATACATAATTCCATTTATATTATGTTTACAGTAAGTAACTAAAATATAATTGGACTAAGCTCTTCCATACATTTACATTAAAAACGAACTACTTTAATAAAAAAAATTAAGATGACGATGTGAATCAATATTTTCACTTTGTATCGATAATATTGGACCGTTGAGGATTGAATCGATATATCAGATCGATATATCATTACACCCCAAGTATGTTCAACCTAATATGTTATTGAGTTAGGCTGCTTTGTGACAAGATTACTAACTTGTCTCCGTGTCTGTGAACCCCCTACCCCATATAGGCTGACTCTGGATACGGCTCCGAGTCCAGTCTGCGGAGACATGGCTCCATGCTCTCTCTCACATCAGCCACCAGCGGTTTCTCTGCCACCTCCACATCCTCCTTTAAGGTCAGTTTTCTGGGTAATGTTAACTCTGGCTGAGGAAGTTATTGGCTTCCATTTTGTATCTGCAAACATGATGTTTTGTCTGTTGTTTTAAGGCAACCACGCAAGCGGTTTCTTTTTTCCACATGTACTGGAATGGTTGACTTGTGGTTTAATATAAACAAAGGGCTGACAACTCTGTTGCTTTTTTATTTTTTAATTTTTTAGAAGGGTCACAGCCTGAAAGAGAAGCTGGCAGAGATGGAGACCTTCAGAGATATCTTGTGCAGGCAGGTGGACACGCTTCAGAAATACTTTGACAGCTGTTCAGACGCCGTGTCTAAGGATGAGCTGCAGAGGGATAAAAGTAAGACCCACAGACACAGACACTTCTTCTAACCAATTATTTTGTTACTCTCTAGGGGATCTGATTTTTGTGCTTTTAGACAAGAAGTGAAGATTATTTTATTGTGAAAATACCACTTTCCTGTGGTAGTCGATTAACTGAAAATTAATAAGCGACCTTTGATCATTTTGGATAAGTGCTCCAGTCGTCAGGTTTTTAAGCCAAAATGGATTTAATTCTTTTGTCATTTGAGAGTAAACCAAATGTACAACTATTTAAAGATGGCACATGCAAGAAATTTCTACTTTTAAGCATTTTACAGACAAAACAATTATTATTATTATTATTATTATTAACCAATAGATAAATAGATTTAAGAAAACAGTTTGTTGAAGCCTAGTTTGTTTCGTCCCGTAGCTGTTGCATCAGGTCTAGCAATGTGCGGACATATTGGAATGGTACAGCGTGACACAAAGCTATATCTGGGAACCAAAAATGAGAATTGATTATATAGGAAAAGGCTAACCTATTTGTTGCAAGACACTGATCTGTCAAAGAGAATCTTTGGCTTGCGTATTCCATTTATAGATTTAAAAAATATATATATATATTTTGAGTGCAGAAGGAACGTGCACTGAATCATGTATACAGTGGTCTGTGTGTTGTGACTCAGACAGCAGTTATTCTACAAGCCCCCTCATAACCCCATCTCGGCTGGCTGAACATTTACTTATGGCAGCCTGCACTGGGAGATTGTGGATGACCACATTGAATGAAGCCCTCCTTTTGTTCTCCTCACCTCCCTCTCGCCGCTCACTCTCTCTCCCTCCATTCTAAAGATGAAACCAGACCATTGTCATATTCTCCAGCACAGCAGATTTCTGTCAGGCTGATGGTGCGCTGTGCTGTAGCTTCAGTTGTGAATGGGTCACAGGGCGCCACCCTGCCCTGGAACGCTAGTTGGCTTTCAGTATGGGTCCTGCGAGAAATCGCAGCTACCTGTTTGCCTCTCCTCTCTGAAACTTAAATTTTCGCTGTTTCCAGTCGTGGAGGATGATGAAGATGATTTCCCCAACACCCGGACAGATGGAGACTTTCTGCACAATAACAACAACAACGGAAACAAAGAAAAATGTGAGTATCTTCGAGTTATTCTTCTATTTCAACCCTAAATATGCATGAATATCAAGCTTAACGTTTGGAAAAAAACAGCATTAGATATCGTTTGTTAAGACAGCGATAGGGCTGCAACCGACGATTACTTTCACTGTTGATTAATCTGTTGTTCATTTTCTCAAATAATCAATTGCTTGTTCCTTCTCTAAAATGTCAGAAAATGTGTTTCCCGAAGCCCAAGATGACGTCCTAAAATGTTTTGTTCACAACCCAAAAGATATTCAGCTTAGAACCTTATATATTACATATTCACATTTAACCATCTGGAATTAGAGAATTTCTGCTTTGTTTGACAAGAGAATGACTCAAACCGATTAATCGATTATCAAAATAGTCCACAATAAATGTAATAGTCTGTATGTAATCTTTGCAGCTTTAGTCAGCACAGATAAAAAATGTCTCAGTTGAAACAACCATTACTTGTACTAACTTTGGCCAACAAGAACGGTTTTGTCATAGAATGGTGATTGAGAAAATGTCTTTTTAGCTATTTCTTTTTTTTAAACTGATGCTCCATATGTTGTATGTCCATACGTTCCTCCATATTTAATATATTTTCTTAAGATGCTAAGGAATGATCTTAACTGAAATGACAAGAGAATTTTAGGTTAGGAACTTACCCAACACTAGCATTTGTTTTAGTCCCATGCTCCTCTTTTGTGCAGTGTTCCAGTCCTTGAGCCCCAAGGGAATCAATGGCATAGACTTTAAGGGTGAGGCCATCACATTCAAGGCCACCACAGCGGGGATCCTGGCTACTCTGTCCCACTGTATCGACCTCATGGTGAAGAGAGAAGACAGCTGGCAAAAGAGGGTCGATAAGGTTTGGATCTAATTAGCTATGTTTCATCCACTTACCTGAAAGAAAGCTTGTGTTACTTTTGGATTTTTCAGACAATAGTAATTGATTTTCTTCTATTATCTACAGTCATCTACTACAACAACAACAACAAAAAAGCTGCAGGAGAGAAAGTTATTGTAGAATCTATTTAATGATACTGTATTTCTGTCCGCGTAGGAGATGGAGAAGCGGAGAAGGATAGAGGATGGCTATAAATCAGCCCTCAATGAGTTGAAGAAAAAGCCTCAGTTTGGAGGCCCAGATTATGAGGTGAGGTATAAAAGTTGTCCGCAATGCAGCATTAAGTTTGTGTTGTGATAGCACTTCTGAACTAACGTTCCCTTTCCCCATATTGGCAGGAGGGTCCAAACAGCCTCATCAATGAGGATGAGTTTTTCGATGCAGTTGAAGCCGCTCTCGACAGACACGACAAAATAGAAGAACAGGTAAGCAAAAGATCAGATGCAGTATTTTTACCACTAAGGTGATGTCAGATAAAAGCAATGAGATACTTTGAAGGCAGTAGTATATTAAAAAAAATGAATAAATAAAAAAAAAAAAATAATAATAATAATAGTAGGGCCGTCAATTAGGGGTGGTAATCACCAGATGCCTCCTGATACGATATCATCACGATACTTATGCCACGATACGATATTATTGCGAGTTTAAACATATTGCAATATTCTGCAATATATTGCAATTTAATCACCTTTTTTCAACTTTGAATTTTTCCCAATTTCAAAAGGAAACTTTGTCACTATCTGTTTTATCTAAAAAAAAAAAAGATTTCTCTTTTTGTTCATCTCACTTCAATTTTATTTCTGCAAAATGGGACTGTCAAGCGGAAGAACTGAACACATATATATACACATATACTTGGCGCCTGTGTATCGACAGTATTGCAACTGAAAATATCGTGATACTATGCTGTATTGTTTTTCCCCCATCCCTACCGTCAATCCAAATATTTAATCGCATAATTGTCCTTAGTTGATCACAAATTAAGCTCCCTTTTTTTATCTGTTCTGAATGTACTTTAAAAAGGATATTTTTCACGTTTTTAATGCTTTTATCAACATGAATGCTCTTGATGGGAAATATAACACGCCTCGGCTTCACAGTTTGAAAATATTATTGGTAACACTCTATAGATATTGTTTTTTGTCTTTGGTGTGTTGCTTCGCACTTGTTGTGCTTTCCACATATTATTTTATTAGTTTTTGTTCCAAATAAAATAAAGAAAGAAAGAAAAACAGAAAGATAAAGGTCCGGAGGGAGTTTTTTGTAAGTAAACGGTGATGCTATAGCAAGAGCAGAGTGCAGGATTTTTTTCCTTTGCCCCAAGTTTATATTTTCCAACGCACAAAAAGAATTTTTGGATGTGAGAGTTGTTTCTCCAAAAAATGTGCGTGTGTTGATCGCGCGTCAAAAGAAATCTGTGGCGTTAAAAGAAGTTTGCCTTCACTCGTTATTATCGCAATCATTTTGATAGCCCTAAAAACAAAAAAACAGTGAAACAATCATTTCTGCACATGTTTTTTTATTTTTATTTAAAAGTGTTGTGCTTTGTTTGTGTCCAGTCTCACACTGACAAAACGAGGATACAGCGATCCAGCCCAGTCCCTCCCGGAGACGTTTATTCCAGCACCGGCACGCACAGATTTGCTGACAAGGTAGTCCAACCCTTTACTCTCTAAAACTGCAATACAAGCTACTTTCATCAGTCCACCTGTCCCCCCTCCATTTCTTCACGTTCCTTATTTTTCTCATTTCTTTTCAATTTGACATTTTTTCCTTTTGTGTAACTCTTCCTCTCCTCCATTTTTTTCCCCCTCTCCATCACCCCCTCTATTCGTCCCTGTAGCCTCATATTCAGTCCTCCCCTGTTGTGATAGTCAGCGCCCCTCCTAGTGACGTCCACAGATTCAGCGCTGAGGTAACTCACTGTCCAGGCTCAGCCAGTCCCCTTCCTCTGTGTTTCACCCGTCTACACTAAACACCACATTTGCATTGCTGTTGAATCCCCAGTAACTGCTGTAAGAATCATGAACACACAGGAACTCACTGGAGCAGCACGACGCATCAGCTCCCCTTTTTTATCTGTGTGAAATAACTGTTACTGTGCTACCAGGTGGGGCTGGGCGACATGGAGAAAATCAGAAATCGCCGTATTCTTGACCAAATGCATTGATATTTTGACAATATTGTAGAGTTGAGAATTGGTGCTTTCACTAAATATTTTACAATGAGATTTTAAATAATCATTAATAAGGTTTCAAGTGACAATATAGAAAAAAAAAAGAATTTTTCCCCCAGCTATATATTGACTATTTTTACATGCATGCACAAAACCAGTCTGTCCTGTAAAAAAATGCCCCCCAAAAATGTTGGATAAATTATCACATTGAATTATTGCCCGGCCCTACGAGCAGGTCTGTTGGTCAGGTCTATGCAACTAACAGTTTGACTATAAACTTGCTTTAACATGGAGTCTTTGGGTCCTCCAGTGTTTCTTTTGCCACCCGATTTTTGTCCGTTTTAGTCCAAAAAACTGAACCCTGTAGAATGGACAGTGTATCATTAGGTGCCGCTTCTTCTGCTTTGGCCACATTGAACTTGTAACGTATGCGGATCGATGTGCTGCGGAATGTATCTTTTAACCGGCTACACTGGCTACACATGCACATGGCGTAGGATTGCTTGCGAGACGTAGAGCTTTTTGGATTGATTCTTCAGTTTTTTGGAGCTGGCACAGCGCTGTGAAAACGACAATTTACTGTCAGCTGTTATCAGAGGACACATGGGAGGGAAACAAGATATAGAAACAGAAACTCTTAAAAAGGAAACTGCCAATACACTCGTCGACATATAGACAATTTATGATTCATTTCTGTGTCAAAGGGCCGGGGTTTTAAAAATATACTGTAAATAGAAGACTATCCTATTTTTACGCTTGTAGAGCGGATCTCTGCCGTGCATGCGCATCACAACGCGCTGCTCTGGTGTACAGTGTAGCCAGTTTCACTGATTACAGTGGAAGCGTAGTGTTGGAATGTCCCGTTACGCCTGCACTGTAGTCGGCCTGTAAGCCGTGTTCATGCCATGCTGATATCTAAGGGCCTTTTCACGTTGTCATTAACCGACCTCGCATCGCGTTTCTGTCCCTGGCCTTGTGTTACAGGTGGAGGAGCTGGTGCAGAATCACATGACCTACTCCCTGCAGGACGTCGGCGGAGACGCCAACTGGCAGCTGGTTGTAGAGGAAGGTGAAATGAAGGTATGAGGAGGTTTTTATTCAGGTTTGTCTGTATGTTATACTTTCCCTGAGTCATACACTAAATTTTTAAGTTTTGGGTAAATTGACTTAAACCTTAAAATAGCACGCATCTGGAATTCACTGTTCAATTCAATTCAATTTTATTTATAGTATCAATTCATAACAAGAGTTATCTCAAGACACTTTACAGATAGAGTAGGTCTAGACCAGATAGAGTAGGTCTAGACCACACTCCAGAATTGAACCACAGTATTTTATTAAACCCAAATCAAAGCTAACAACATGTACGCACATTGGAAAACATGATTATGAAATGACTTCACTACAGCTGGAAAGATGAATCGATTTAGTTGTCAACTATTAAATCAGTTAGCAACTATTTTGATTAATTGATTAATAAATTTGAGAAATTCACAGATTCCAGCTTCTTGAATGTGAATATTTTCTAGTTTCTTCACTCCTCTGTGACAGTAAACCCAATATATTTATGGACAAAACAAGACGTTTGAGGACATTGTCTTGGGCTTTGGGAAACACTGAGCAATATTTTTTACCATTTTCTGACATTTTACGGACCTAGAAAACAGATTTTAACAATTAAAATAACCTTTAGTTGCAACCCCAGATTTCACTTCACGTTCAATTTTCTGTCTGTGTAGGTGTACAGGAGAGAGGTGGAGGAAAATGGGATTGTTTTGGACCCGCTGAAGGCCACCCATTCAGTAAAGGGGGTGACCGGTCACGAGCTCTGCCACTACTTCTGGGACACGACCTACCGCAACGACTGGGAGAGTAGGTCTTCCAACGCTGAAGCAATGCTAGTTCAAATCTATTTCTTACGATTGATGATATGATTATGAAAGGTTTTAATTGCTCCCATGTTCTCTGCCTCTTTTAGCCACTATCGAAAGCTTCAATGTTGTTGAGACGCTGTCGGACAACGCAGCGATCGTTTATCAAACGCACAAGGTAAGAGCTGGAAGATCAGAAACTAAACAACCACGACAGTGGAACGGATCCGTTTGGTATCAATGTATATCAAGGTTTCCACTGGGTTTAAAAAAGTGTAGACCTTAAAAAGTCTTCAATAAGCTGGAGTTTTGGTTTTGTCTAGGTCTTAAATAATTTTACAGGTCTTAATTTTCCTACGTCCATGCAACCCTACATCTAACTCTCTTCTTTTAAACCATGTAAACTTATTCTGGTACAACCTCAAAATACAATTATGAACCTGAAAATGAGCACATTGAAAAGGTCTTAGAAAAAGTCTAAATTGTGATCCGTTGAATGTAAAATGATAATGGTAAATGATAAATAATGTGTGTGCTTTAGCGGGTGTGGCCTGCATCTCAGAGAGACGTGCTGTACCTGTCCGCCATGAAAAAGATCCTGGCCAACAACGAGAATGACCCAGACACCTGGCTGGTCTGCAATTTCTCCGTGGATCACGACGACGCACAGGTGAGTTATCAAGTCCTTTCAGATCCAGTCGAGGTTTCAGACGCCATGCGAGGAATCACTTGAGATTCAGGATGAGAATCCTGCTGCTGCCTTTTTTTTTTCTCTTCATTCCCCATCCTGTCATCCCACAGCCATCCAACAAGTGTGTCCGTGCCAAAATCAACATCGGCATGATCTGTCAGACCCTGGTCAGCCCACCAGAGGGAGATAAAGAGATCAGCAGAGACAACATCCTGTGTAAAATCACCTACGTCGCCAACGGTGTGTATCTGTCTGTTCTTCTGGCTTCAGTTGATGAATTCAGTCTATCATTCAGTAGTATCTGGAAAAGGGCATATGAAAGTTTTACATTTACAAAAAGTCTAATTTATTTTTTTATTTGTAGCATTTGATATTGACATTTTAAGGACTCTCTCCACACACACACACACACATACATACACACACACACACACACACACACAAAATAGAAAACCATTTTGACTGATTGTGACGTGCTCATTGTTGCTAAGTAAAGTTGTGTGTCCTGTGTCTGTGCAGTGAATCCCGGAGGCTGGGCTCCGGCCTCCGTGCTCAGGGCCGTGGCGAAGAGGGAGTACCCAAAGTTCCTCAAGCGCTTCACCTCCTACGTCCAGGATAAAACGGCTGGCAAACCCATCTTATTTTAAGGCGCACAGGTAACGCACAGGAGCTCGGTTAACCCTGTTCCTAGGGCGAAAACTGCATATTTTACCAATGGATAGTTGTCAATTTTGCACCCTGCTTCTGAATCTTTAGTCGGTGCCTACCTTGAAAAAAAAATGCTAACATGAAGCATGTCCATCTTTCCAGTGTGGAGACACAAGGACAGTACTGCACATGAGGCTTTGAGGACCCAGTGTCTTCAGACTGACTGCTGCTCTGCTGCCGTGACCAGACAAGTTCCTCCACGTGGTTTCCCCTCTCCAAGTTCTTAGTTAGTTCTAGTAGGGGAGGAAGCGTCACAACGGCACCCTCTGGTGGCTGCATTCAAACATCTGCCAGACAACCCTTTAACCTCTGAAAGACATTCATCTGAAAGACACTCTTGAGTTATTTGAAAAATGACAGTGAAATTCTGACTTATCATAATCATTTCAAGTGAAATTACTACTCGTTTCCCCTTCATTGTGAAAAGGGATCATCTTTAGAAGACAATAACAAAGCAGCGTTCTTTTTTTTAGTGGTTGAAAAAAAGCCTAACAAGGTGCTCCTCTTTAATGCAAGTGTGAGCCAATAGCATCAGAACAGCGCCTGAGAAAACGTTAAGAAGCCTTTATTGATGTGACTAATCCATTGCAGAGAGATTATTTTTTAAATACGCACCAACGTGTTTGCTCTACACAGGCCTTCCTCAGGGGGACTAACCAGAGATACAAACAGGAAGTATATAGGGCACAGACAGGAAGTGACATCATATTCAAGCATAGTAAAAAACACAACATGCAGTTACAATATATGAAAAAGTTTTTATATATATATATATATATATATATATATATATATATATGTATGAGAGAGATTATTTTGAGTTGTCAACAACTTTCCTGAGATGAATGCACCCATCAGTCGGCCCGGTCGACCTTCCCCCCCCCATGAAAGCTCTCGCAGCATCTTTCATGTAGACGACTGACTTGTCATTCCTCTCCATCTCTTTTCCTACAGATGTCTTAATATATAAATGTATGTATGTTCTATAAGAGCTTTGTAAAAAAGAAACAGATATTTGCTAATAGACTGAACTATTTTTTTCTTGCCATTTATAGTTCCTATTTTGTGTTCGATATTTTTTCTTCATAACTAGTAATTTCTCAGCTTCCTTTTTTTAAGCTGCTAACTTTCGCTAGTGAAATCTCACTATGATTGATTAAGTCCAGAGGGCTGTCATCGTCTCATGACCCCTATGATGTAAGACTTGACCTCCTTGACGCCGCCCCTCCCATGAAAACACCTCCCGTTGGTGCTGACGGAGCGGCGAGCCCAGAGGAGTTTTTCATATATTTAATGTACAAAGCTGAGTTCATGCACATTGTTTGGCTTTCTAATTGTGTCATTGTGAAATGTCGTGGTGTCATAGCACATATTTTGAATGAATTTCAAATAGTGTCCCTTACATTTCTCTGAAAGTCAGAGAATGCCTAAAGCCGCCTACACAGAGTTGCTCTCCGCGTACCGCTAGGTAGGGCGTCATCGCGGCTGGCAAGAAAGCAATTTCCCGTTGCTAGGTAATGACATGCTGTTATCTTATTGGTTGCGCTTTTGAAAGGTCAGCGGCAACTTGGTCAAAGTTCAAATAATTTGAACTCCGAGTGGTAGCGCAGCGCATAGTTGGCCGCCACCGCCTCCACCATGGGAAATCAATGGAACGGCCGGCGCAATGCGGTTTTACCGCCTATCATGTGTAGGCAGCTTCACCGTAAGAGGAGAATCTAGTTTCTGACGGCATAAAGGGTGCTGTTAGTGCGCCTATGAAATCACTAGTGCCTCATGGCTCAGTTCCCCTTATTTTCCCTTCTAGGAGTCCATTTGAAACATGTCCTACAATATATTTACTGAATGAACTAGGTGATACTCAATGTGGGATTTCCCACAGAGATCTAGCAGAATATTTTTACAGGTTCTAGTATTATTCAGACGTACTGTAAGATACATTTCAATTTAATTTCAGTATAAGCATCGCAAACCTCAACATTTCTGTTTCTGGTTTTTGTAAAATGTGATATGTTCTGACAGTTTAGAGTCTGAAACCATCTTGTTGATACAGTCAAGTTTGGTCTTTGTATCTTCAGTCTAAAAATGTCAGTGCAGAGCTGCAAAGTCCTGAGTTTAGTAAACCTCCACTCTGAAGTACTTTTATAGAAACAGTGTACGTACATTTTCGTAATTAGAGGTTTTATTTGCTCATCCTGTTACATTTTAAAGTTAGCTGTTAAAGCTGTAACTCTGGACTTTGCAGTTTTAGTTGGCTGAAATGGAGTTGGCCTATGGAATTTAGTTCCCAATTTAGGCCCAATCATTTTCCAGACAATACTGTTGAAAGTACTTAAATACATTTCTGGTACTAGTTCCACCTGTGAACATGTCCAACATTTTCCTTGGGTTATATGATATACGTGTAGTTATTTTCCTCCGCTCCTGAGCCTTTGATTGTTGAGCTTAGAGCAGAATGAGGTGGGTGAGAATGAAGCCAGATGATACACGGCCTCTCGGCTGAGTGGAAAACAAACCAGGCTGAAGCTCTTTCACCTAAAGCAGACATTTTCTAATTCAAGTAGCTGAATGTAATTAGAAAAACTTTTTTTTGTAAATAATTTCTTCATACTAATGCTGTGGGATCAACTTACAAATGTACTGTGACAGCGTCACACTTCTGCTGCCATTTTAAAAGTTAAATAAAGTTTATCCTGTATCGTTTATTGGTTTGTGTGAGAGAAGCTGGTTCTGTCACAGAAGTAAAGGCTGGACTACAACAGAGCAGTTTGTGAACAGTGTTTTCTGTTGGAGATGGTAAGTCCCTTTGGGGGGGGGGGGGACTTTGGAAAGGGAAAAACATAACATAACATGAGCACTTTAAGAGGGAACATATGTAATTTATTTTTTAAATAAAACATAGTACAATCTTTTAAAATTGAATATTCTAACTTCTCCAAGACATACTGGATGTAAGGCCACAGCTGAGCTTCACTGTTTTTCAAAAAAGGAAACCAGAACCTGCAGGATTAACTTCCACCATGCCAATAAATCCTTCAAATCGTTCAACACATAATATATCATGAAAGTTAATTAAATTAGTAAATATGGCTTTGATTTTCCAGGGATCTTATTTGCCGTAACACAAAGAAAACAACCTGCCTTTAACAAGTCACTTTGTGACAAAAACCTCTGTTGGAAGGTGCTTTTATTCCCCCTTCCATTAGCCACAGTCCTACAGTATACACAGTATACGGTAGCACCTTGAATCAGTTAAGGGTTGTGCAAGTGATATCCTACAACACTGATTAACAACTTACATTTAGGCAGAAAGTTGGCATTTTAAACTGGAGCAAACATCACCTGTAGCAGTAACCTGCTGCCATCTGCTAGCTTTTGGCAAGTGCAAACTTGCTGGTGACAACTTCTCTCCATGCATTTTGAAAAACATACAAGGATTAATGTGGAAGTTATGTCATCAGATTGTTTGATAGGAGACGCAATTTGCTTTTGGCTGAACCACTCTTAAGAGGCACAGGATACGTGTTCAAGACGTGCAGCATAGTGGACTTTATACAATCTAAACAACATCAATAATTCACAGCTGTCAAAGATCCAATAACAAAAACAAGTGCAATGTTCAGTTGCAAACAAATAAGTCCCTCAACATAATATCCCAAACCAAAAAGTCTGTATGCAATCAGTGGGGCGACACACAAGGCAGGTAAGCACACGTTGGCTGTGGTCTTCAGCGTGTTGGGTCTGGTTATTAGTCTTTAACGTCTGGACGTCCTCCACCCACAACGCTCCCTTCAGAACTACGTCATTAGGAGACGATTCAATCCTCTCAGTTCTTACTGTGAAGTTTTCTTCTGTTAGCTCCTCATTCAGTCCAAGTCGCCTCTATAGATGGGCCGTCAACATTTTACGTCAGGCAGCCGACTTTGATCAAGGTGTTTCTGACAGGTTTGTTTGGGATCTGGGAATAAGAACCAGGTCAAAGTCAGAAATCACAGGGAAAAGTTTTGACGTTGACAAACCACAAAGAACGGGAGTGAAATATGTAACCTGTTGTGGGCCATGTGGCTCTTGACGAGGTGTCCAGCAGCTAAAGCGGCCATCAGGAGAGCTCCTGCCAGAACCGTGGCACAAACCACTCGTGCCAGCTGACGGGCGTTATCGCCTGGCTGGTTGGAACTGGTACCTTGGACACCGAGCATCTACAGACAGATGGATACAGCGATTGGGTTAAATCAGCACATCACTGTCCCTGGCTGCAGGGACATCACCCCCGACTAGGGCTCTCTACTTACAGTGTCTCACTGCTACATGGCTGCAAGTCACTGATGCAATGAATGTCATCTGAGGGGTTGAAACTTCCAAAGATTATTTATGTTCAGTACGCATGTACCCATTTCAAGTTTATATTTCAACTTTAAAGTTCTCAGTCGGAGTACATGATATCTCGACTCAATATCGTTATCGCGATATTACTTTGCACAATATTATATTGAAAGTGTCGGGATATGTTTGCAATATTTTGTTTATTTCGTGGAGCGCTGCGTCCCATCCATTGGCTGTGTGGCTTAGTTTGTGTTTCATTTACGTGACAAACCCTACGTGTGTGCATATTTTGACTGTCAGTGTAAGTGAAGAAATACAGCGACTTGGGAAAGTTTACACACCCATGCTAAAGTTGATTAACAAGAGGAATAAAAAAAACAAAAAAAAAACAACATATTTTGGAAATTGATCTTAATGCCTTAATTCAAAAGAATTAGGAAAATCCAACCTTTTAAGGACACCAATTTTCTTTGTGAATGAATAATGTATTATAAATAAATAAATGTTCTTCCTTAAAATACAGGTTGCATAAGTATACACACCCCAATGTTAAATTCCCATAGAGGCAGGCAGATTTTTATTATTAAAAAGCCAAATATTTCATGGATCAGGATACTATGCATCCTGATAGTTTCCTTGGACTTTGGAATTAAAATGTTGGACCAGTCCAATATGACCATCAGTTGAAATAAACCTTGTGTTGTAAGAAAACTTGTTTAACTTGTTATGAATCTATTCTGATGCGTTTTCCCGTAACTTTTGTAATTTGACATATGTTTAAAAACAGCGAAATTAATATCGATATATTCATAATCAATGTCGCAATTTCACATTTTGTCAATATCGTGCAAGACCTAGTCTCAGGTGATTTACCACTATGACGTCTTTCAAGAGCGTTTTTGTCAGTTAAATAAATCCTTTTTCGTACTAATGTGCTTTCAATTCATTAATTAAAACAAAAAAAACTACTGTGAAATGACATTTTTAGCATTTAAACTTCATAAAAAATAAATAAAGAGTATAGATGGCTTTACCTGCAGACAAGCCTGCTGTGGAGCCAGGTTGGTGCCCCCTCCCACAGTGCCCAGCTCTATGGAGGGCATAGTGCAGCTGATGTACAGGTCTTCCCCCTCTGGACCAGCAGGCTCCATCAGCGTGATACAGTTGGAGCTCCCACTGTCTGAGCCGGGTCCTACAGCAATATCACTCAGTAATCAATCAAAATGTATTTATATAGCACTGTACAGCAACCAGCAGGTATTTAAAGTGCTTTACATCAGCAACCAAGTACAAAACAACACATCATACCATAAAAAGAATGAAGCACCAGTACTAAGCCATTCTAAACAAATAGGTTTTGAGTTTAGACCTAAAAAGAGCTACTGTACATCTGTAATAATGTGAATATCAGGGGGTAACGTGTTCCAGAGTCTTGGGGCAGCAACTGCAAAAGCCTGATCACCCCCCATACACATACTTGTGTTGGTCATTAAAAAAATCTATTCTATGTTATGCCATTTTAATATTCAGAAGTTCCATTTCAATGTTTTCTGTCATACTGACATGTCACCACAAAAGTAGTAGTCTCTTATCGAAATACAATATTTTGTGTAGCACGGGACAAGGGCTGCAACTTACAATCTGTGGATTATGTTCTCAATTAATCAATTAGCTGTTTGGTCTATAAAAGGCCAGAAAATTGTGACTAATGTCCAGGAGGATGTCCTCAAATGTCTTGTTTTGTCCACAACTTCAAGATATTCAGTTCACTGTCACAGAGAGAAGAAACTAGAACATATTCACATTTAATGAGTTTTACTTTTTTCACAGAAAATGACTCAAACGGATTAATCGCTTCAAAATAGTTGGCGATTAATTTCTAATCAAGTTCACAGATAACAGCTACCTCTGATATTTTCATTATCTAGCCCAGGTACTGTGTTAGAGCTCAAAGTCACTACTCACTAGGAATATGTGCCATTTCGCCATTTAAACAATTATCTTGATTCTTAACCATCTGGATTTTACCACATTGTTCTGTGAGATGCAGAAACGAAAGGCGTAAACATGTCGAGTGATCCATTACCTGTCCACAGGCGATGTAGATGGCTGCTACAATGTTGGCGGCATGAGCATTAAAGCCCCCGATACTGCCAGCCATGGCCGAGCCCACCAAGTTCTTGTTGATGTTCAGATCCACCAGAGAAGCTGTGCTGCTTTTCAACACCTACAGACATATTAATGCATTGTTTTAGTAAGAAACGTATGCTTTTACAAAAGGAAAAGAACCACAAGCACATAAAAACTGTGGACACTGTGATTTGACTCATGGGTGATGTATTGTCAAGTCTGTGACGTAACTTTGAGTTCCAACCTTCAACTGGCAGGCAAATTCATCACAGCATTTTAGTTGTTAGCATTGTGGGTTATAAGCAAGCAAGCAGGTAAATTCCAATCTAGAATATAAAGCGTTTTGTTTACCTCTCGGACCACGTTGGCAGGGATGGTGGCCTCACACACAGCAGACTTTCCCCGACCCAGGATCCAGTTTATGGCAGCAGACTTCTTGTCGGTGCAATAGTTGCCACTGACTGACAGCACCTCCACGTCTGGATACTGCTGCCGGAGTCTGTGCAGAGCCTGTTCAGTCCCCTGGGAAAACACAGCACGTATCGTTTTTTGTTTTTTAAAAACGATACTAGTTTTTCTAGGACATTTATTAGCAGTTTATAAAATAACCAATATTTGGAATTACATTGAAAATCTTTAACTCAAAGTAAAGAACGCTTTAATTAATTAACTATCAGTTATCAGGCAAATGAAACACTGATACAGATGATCTGCAAACTGCCAAAAAACGGGCCAATAATCCGTCTATTCCTAATAAAAATGTACAGACAAGAGAGGCTGCATTAAAATTGCATTGACTGCTGCGCAAGGTTTGGTCGTACCTTGGAGAGCATGTTCATGCCCATGGCGTCTCCTGTCTGAGACTGGAAGCGAATGTACAAGTTCCTCCCTGCTAAGCCCACCATGAGCTTCTCCAGTCGAGCAAACCTGCCAGGAGCAGATAGTTCTGTATGATCTGTATGTCCTTCAATACTGCAATAACATGTTTCAGGTGTGACCAAAGGATATGGAAAAAGCTACAATCATTCTATGAGTGTTTCCACTGACCTGCTGGTCTGGTCAAAAACCTCTTTGATCATGCTGAATCCATCCGAGGTCTCGAGCCAGACTTTGACCTCTGCAGCCCGGCATGCTGAGGGCAGCCTCACCACAGGACCCCTGGTCATACTGTCAGCTAGGATCCTGCTGTGGCAACCCCCGCTCAGCTGGACAGGAAAAGATAAAAGAGTGAGCACAGCACAGCACAGCACAGCACAGCACAGCACAGCACAGCACAGCACAGCACAGCACAGCACAGCACAGCACAGCACACACACACACACACACACACACACACACACACACACACACACACACACACACACACACACACACACACACACACACACACACACACACACACACACACACACACACACACACACACACACACACACACACACACACACACACACACACACACACACACACACACACACACACACACACACACACACACACACACACACACACACACACACACACACACACACACACACACACACACACACACACACACACACACACACACACACACACACACACACACACACACACACACACACACACACACACACACACACACACACACACACACACACACACACACACACACACACACACACACACACACACACACACACCAGCCAGAGCTGGTTGTCCATCACTTACAGAAAGTGCCCTGCATCCTCTGTTAGTGCTGGCTACCAGGCAGCCCTCTGTGGTCGCCATAGGAATGTAAAACTGCTTCTCATCCAACAGAAGGGGACCAGCCACTCCAACTGGCACCGGCATGTAGCCAATCACATTCTCACAGCAAGTGCCCATCACCTACAAAATGCAGAGTAATACTTAAACATTTTATTTGTTGAAAAAATTTAATCTGCTCGTAGATTAGACAGCATTGAAAATGAAAGATATGCATGTTGCTAATACCTTGGAATAGTCGTAGTCTTTATAAGGCAGAGAAGCCAAAGCAGAGAGAACAGGCAGTTTGGATGAAAGCATTTCCCTCCTGATGGCCACGCCTCTCTGGAGTCTCCAGGACAGCTTCCAGTTTGTAGTTCAGGATGTTACGTGAGGTAACCAGGTTCATCACCTCTTTGTTGCTGAGAAAACGGGCCCCCCTCTGAAAAACCAGCAAGGGCAGACCAGAAATTTCTTAAACATTCAGACAAATACAGTCTTCTGCAAGGATTTCCACTTCCTCTGGGAGCTTACCTGAGGATCAGAAAGGATGGCCATACATTCCTCCAGTGACCGGGTCTCAGTATTACAGCTACTATGAGGAACGCGTGTTGTCGGAGCAAAAGAGTCCCCTAAACCTGAAACACAAAAGCTGTTCTCCGCGGAGGCTGCTGGAGGCGGAGTCACCTCTGTTTTTGGGAATCACAAGAGACAAAAGTCAACAAAGCAGTGATTTCATCCGTGAGTACAGACATTATAAAGCTTGCAGGACCAATTATAAGTCTCACCCGTTTCTCTGAATGCCGTGCCAGCCTCAGGGGAAAGTTTAGAGTCTGACACCGCTGGCGAGGTAGGGTTGGTTGCTAAGGTACCGTTCATGGTTGTCTGGGGTTTCGGGCTGGAAAGTCCCTCCTGCAGCAGTCCCCTGCCAACTTGGGCTTCTGGCTCAGAGGAGAGCTGATAATGGGACTCATGAGGGACAGGGAAGACTCTGTCTCGGTTTGCTCAAAGAAGACGTACTTCACAGCCAGGAGCAGGGCAAGACCAAGAGTTATCACCTGTTCCAGGTCCATACTGGTCAGAGGAGAACAGAGACAAAGTCATGCATCAGTAGCTTACTGCACGGGAATCAATAGCAGGCAAATGTATTCATGGAATGAGGAATCTTCCTTGTTTAACCCTTTCACCTGGTGAGCTTCAGAGGCCACATAGTACCACCGCGGTCCAGTCTCTTAGCTATTGGTCCCTCCATCGAGCGGTTGTGACCTGGGTGCTCAGCTGCTAGTCGTGTGTGAGCATGAACCAAGGCCAGGCTCAGAGACTGTGGAGGATATCATCAAATAGATAGATCGGTCCTTCAGAGTGATGTTTTAGAACAGTGTACAAGGTTGACTAATAATCTTGGTACCAAGTTTTCAAATGTTATGTCGACAGAGCTGAATACAGTTTCTCACCATGATGACTTTAACTCTCTGTGTCACAGGATTGGGCTTGTTGTCCTCTTCTTCAGCCAGCACACGGGCAAAGTGGCTCAGTTGCCAGATTGGACGGCCCTCACGACTTTCCCTGGACAGCTGTACACACACACATATGCAGCATGAGCGCACACATATTTATTGTGAGAGGCAAGCAACCCATTTCAGACAATAATTCTCCCAGATGTTATATATAATCCTCACCTCCAGGACCAGGGAGACACACGCAGGGAAGAAGGTCATGAAGACCACATAATTGGCCAGGACAGACATACAGCCAAAAGAACACATGATCTCCAATTGAGGCACACCTGGAAAACAATATAAATAGGATTGGTTTAATTCCCCATTCAATTCACCTTCATCCCAGAGTATTAAAGTTAGAACATAGCTGGAACCGTTTGAGGAAAATAAATAAGTATTCCTCACCTGACATGGTGCCAATCCCAATGACCAAGCACTCAACTAGAGCATCCAGGGTGAAGGTGGGGCCCAGGATGGCCATGCCTTGGGAGATGTTCTCCCTCACCTCCTCCTATCAACAAGACACCGGGCCATTGCACAAGTCAATAATAACTCAATATAATGCATCCTATGAATTAGGGCTGCATCATTTATCAAATTTTTATCCTGATTTTGGCTCCTAACGACCACAAAAACAATGTAAATCGAGAAAAACAAATGTGTTTTTTCTTTTTTTGTATTTTATTCATTAATTATTTTCAAATGATTGTGAAAGTGCCCTACAACAGTTGATCTTATTGTGTGTTTATATTATATTACTATATATATATATATATATATATTTTTTACATTATTTATTTTAAGGAATGCAACAAGTTCAACGGAAAAGTATCAGTTTCACCGTTTCTTATGTTCAATAAATGCAGCACCTTTCCAAATGTTAGTGATTATTATAATAAATGATAAAGGGAAGGAGAAGCTCTCTCAGCTAGGCGTGCCTGACTCCACCTGCAGGTGGATCACTGACTTCCTGTCTGATAGGAAGCAGCATGTGAAGTGCAAATCTTTCTCCTTTCTCCTCTGCTTCTGTTTTAGTTGCAATTTACAGATACACCAAAACTTGGTGTGTGACATCACCTGAGAGTTGGAGCTGAGGGCGAACTTGGCCAATGCACAGGCTTTGGACAGGTCAGTGAGCAGGAGGAAGAACGGCAGAGCTTCACTGCAGGGTAAAGAGCCAAATGTCAATCAGGGAATGCATTGTACTATTTCACTGCAACTTGTCTACATTACTGAAAAGTCAAAACGTTCCACAACTGACACTGACTAGGACTGGGCAATATGATGATATATATATAGTCAAAACGATATAAATGTCCATCGGATATATTTTCCTATTAACCTTTCTATCGCAATGTCGGAAAACCAGCAGCCAAACTAAGTAACAGCTATATTTATGTCGTACTTTTTAAAATGAAGCCATGTAAACCTATTCTGGTACAACCTCAAAATACAATTACGAACCGGAAATCATAATAGCCTATATTATGCTAATTTTCAGGTTCATAATTGTATGTACTTTAATAAAATGAGAAAATATTTAGTACTTTTCAATTAGTCAAGTATTTAAATCATAAGAGAGTATACAAAAATTATAAAAAAAACTTTAAGGATGTTATTGAATTACCACAAACAAACAAACAAACAAACAGACATACAGACATACATAGTTAGCAAGCTCCAAAATGACTTATAGCAGAATATAAGATTTTGGCGATTTTGACCAGCCATAACTGGCATCTTAAGGGTCAACGTGTCCTCTGTGACAATGTTGAGATCAAAGATCCTTCTACAGACATTTGATTTTTGTCAGAGTTCTGGTTTTGGCATACTGTGTCTTATCATGTCTCTTTGATATTCACATGATGATGGATGTGCAGCATGATTTAACCCTCATTCTTAGTCGTCGCTGCCAAGAACTGTAAACTATTATGATGGACAGAGGGCACACTACTGTATGTCACTCGTCCAACCAACGACTAAAATGCAAGCCAACCATTTCAACAGTTTGACTTTGCTGCCATAATACTCGTTTTTTTGTCCATCTATTGTATACACACTGTGGTTACTGAGGTAAGGTGACAGGACTAGTAAACTCAATCATAACTTGAAAGACTCCATCGGCTCTCATAAATTGGTGAATTACTTGTATTGATATGTCTGCTGAACAATAAGTATTATATAAGTATTATGTTGTTATGCATTTGGAACACTTACTTTAGACCCATCAGCTCTTTCCCAAAGAAGTGGATGACCACTGTACTGAAAACAAAGCTGGAAAACACTGTGAACAAACCTGCAATACCTGTAAGGGAATAGAATGTTGACAGTTATATATATATATATATATATATATATATATATATATATATATATATATATATATATATATATATATATATATATATATAGTACTGTGTGTGGTATTTTAAAAGATGTGGCCATTAAAGTTCAATGTTACATGATCCTATTATACTGACCCAGTATATATTTGGAGCCCAGTTGTCGCAGATTCTTGAACTGAAATAGATATAAACGATGGCCATACATCGTGTGATTGTTAGGATGATTATATCACTACTGTCGACTTTCTGTGAGAAAACAAGCACAGACACTTCTTGTTAACACTAATTGAGCAATTCTCTCTCCTTGTTTACATTTGGGATGAGCTGCTACACCCAAGCTAGCCCCTCCTCCTCTCAGGCAGACTCACCTCCTCGACTTTGGGGCAATTATTCCAAGTGCACATCTGGTTGCTGGTTGCCAGGTTGTTCATAGACATGAGACAGACGGTGAGAGTAAGGGTGCCCACTATTACCTCCCACGGGTGGGAGGCCACCAGCAGGCCATGGAGCCTGAACATACGAGCCAACATGGTCTCAGGGTACCTCCTGTTACCTAGGGTCACAGCCTCACCTATTAACATAAAGGAAGAAAAAAAAAAAGATGAGGGCATCACCCAATTACTCTCATTCATCGAGACAAGATATTACGTTGCCACAAATTGTCGCTGATGTAGATTAATTAATGGCAAACCAAAGGCTAAATATTGTATTTATGTTTAGCTGGTCTCTGTAAGACCAGCTTCCTCTTGATGTCTAGTTAGCATTAGCTACATTTTTAGCCGTTAACTCAGTGGCTAGCGTTAGCATTGGTTAGCATTAGCTACATTCTACAACTTACACAGCCTGCCACCAAGGTCACTTCGTCCCTCCGCACTTCATGAACACGTTTTTAGTTACTGACTAGTAAAAAGGGAATTTGCGTACTTTTAAATGCAAACTACGCCGTAGCTAGACAGTCATTTACATGATGACAATGCCTCTTATCCACAAATTGCTTAGCTAGCTTACATCACTATCTCTAACGACACCAACAAGGCGATGCGGAAATCCTGAAACGTCACTCAATAATACGTCACAGGGCGTCTCTGCCGCCATATTGGGACGGAGTAGTTTGCCAACTTAAAACCAGAGCCCGAACCTCACTTTATTGTGTTCAAGAAACAAATGGTGCTACATATTAAGATAATTACTTTACCAAAAAAAAATGCAGTTAAAACTGTAAAATGATGCTCCCTATTTAATGTTTTCATTTAATCTAATTTCTTTTGTTTTGCTACCCCCTGGCATGTTTTATGTTAATTTATTTAATTTCTTTTTTCTTTTTCTACTCGTCTGTTTTTAAGTATATTTCTGTATATTTTCTACTTGATCTACTTGATAAGTGATGTTCTACCCTTATATACCCACATATTTGTAATGCATAATGAATTAAAATAAAAAAAATAAAAAACTGACCATAAGGACTTAAGGAAAAAGACAGGAATTACCATTAGGCCTGACAGTTTTTTGTTTGATTAATTAAGTGATGCATTATTATTTTTTGTGATACATTTTTCGTAATTACGTTTATATGTTTAAGAAACACAAACAATTACAAACAATACACTGAGACAGAGAAGAAGAAAAAACAGAGAGGAGAAACAGGAGGGAGGGAGACAACACCCACAGAAACAGACACACAAGCAGACAAGAGACCAAACACCTACGCAAGGCTACAGCCCGGACCTCACAGAGTCAGCAATGTTCAGCCAAGTGTCCAAAGACTTTCCCGGCGCTCCATGTATGCACGCCGTGGAGAGCTCCATGTATACCACATCCAAATAGGAAAGGGTCCATGTACGCATAGATAGGCCGTGAGGTGGTTTCCAACAGTTTGCAATCATTTTCTTTGCAGCTGTAAGTCCAGTGTCAGAGCCATAACAGGTTCATCATGATCATCACCATGATAATCCAGTTTAAAAGAAGTCAATTTACCAGTAAGACTTATTTAGCAATAATTTCTAATCCTGTTTGTGTAGTTGCATTACCGTGTGGTCCATGTCCCTTTATTAGAGGAGCTGTTCAGTCAAATTCAATAGGCTCATTCCATCTCAATGAATATCATCACTTTTTGCAGACTTTCCATATTTCAGATGCAAATGCAAACCATGTCTGTTTGTTTCACCGTGGAGAGTCAGTAAGCTGCTCTGTGCTTTTTATGATATGTTGACACATGAGTCCTATCTCAGTTCAGTTTAATCACAAAACACACATGCCCTGTTATTATGACTACAGAGTCGATAATGTTGATTAAAGGATGACCTGGCTCCAAACTTTAGTCTCTTTTGGTATCAAGTTGCCCTTCAGACAAAAGAGCCTTTGGACTTTTGCATGAAACATACTGTACTTACATACTTTACAGATAAATTGCTTATGGCTCAAAGTATAATATTTAAGGTTACATTTAATTCTTTAGAACAATTACGTTTACGTATGATGTAAGAGTTTCAGTCAGCTTAATATGTTGGGTAAGGACTAAACTCTGTGACAGTGGCTTCACGGAAATCACTCAGACTTGTATTTATTTTTACTTTATGCTGATAACACATGGTTGTAAATACCAATACACTAGTTTTAAATAGTCTTGAGGTGAAAGCCATGAGAGGTCCCTGTGAGTCTGCAGTTGCTTTGCTATTTTCATATGTGACAAAATTATGCTTCCCAATTTAGATGAAAGGTGCCCTGCCACACGTATTTCATTACTTTGTGGTAATGTCTGAAGTTCTATCATGGACTTCGTTACCTTGTTTCAAACCATTCTAGTGTGGTATAGAAAGCCTGCAGGAAGACTCAGCTCAATTTGTGCCAGTTCTCATTAATATTCATTGAGCTAAGCTGCTTGACTCTGATTGGGTAACAGCTAGCCAATGAAAGCCTGGTTATCAGCATCCTTTACCCAGCGCAACTGGGCGAGCTCATGAATAGTAATGAGCTCAGGCAACATGACGTCAGACTGACCAGCTGTTGTAATCGGCCTGATTTCTCCTCTTATTTCTCTTCAGTGGCTAGAGCTGACAGAGGAGGTAGCGGTTCATCTTCACATTCACCACATAACACAAACACATATAGACCTAACATATTTCAAAAAATGCAAGTAAAAACGGTGTTGTGTGGCAGGGCACCTTTAACTAGTTTGTCTGTTTATTTCCTGATTCCTCGTCTATTAAGTCTGTGTTGTACACCTGTGGTCTGAAGTGGATTTGGATAGACCATTAAGTTCAGACCCATTTCTTAGTACATTAATTTCAATATTGGGTTAAAAATGCTTCTCTCTCTAGTTTTAGATTTCCCTTTAAGCCTTATAGTGATGACTACAACGATAACATGTGTGGGGCAGCGGCTTATACACTGTCCCATACTAGCAGCCTAAAATCTGCTATTTTATCTGCTTTTATATGTTTAACTGTTTTTTACTGTTCTTTCATTTCTTGTACTGCACTGAAACCTTTATTATTTTAATCTTTTTTTGTAAAGCACATTGAATTGCCCTGTTGCTGAAATGTGCTATACAAATAAAACTGCTTTGCCTTGCCTTTTAATTCCTGAATTTGATAAGATTTGACATCAGTTTAAAAATATTATTTTGATTTGAATAAAGAATTAAATAATCTATCCAGAATGTTTTTGTTTAGTTATATGGACTGATAATAAAGTTCATGTCATTCCTTGTCTGTCTGACAAAAAAATCTATTAAGAAATTATTTTATTTTTAACACTGCATTTCAAAGCTGCATTATTCTTTCACATAACTTTACCCATCTTGTATGTGTGTCTGCAGGCTACAGAGTTGATTTAGTTCATTTCAGAAAAACACAGAAGATGGCATGTCCTTATTTTGATATACTGGTGCAGTGCCTGTTGATAATGTGCATTTTTAGAATTTTTAGAAGGGGTCGATTGCTTATCCTGTGGTATTTCTGCTTGTAGAATTCATCAAAACCAAATTGTTGCCTACCCCAAAATTACTTACAGAAAGATCCCAAACCACTTCATATGCAACTCCCCTGTATACACTACTAACTTACTGATTTACCTGACAGAGAACGTTCCAGATTCAGAATGCAATCATAAAATATCACAATGACAATGTGGAGTACCGGTAATCACACAGACATTAGCGTCATGGACTCATGGACCACCCGGGCCATCTCATACGCCTTCTCCAGATCCACAAAACACATGTAGATTGGTTGGGCATACTCCCAGGCCCCCTCCAAGATCCTTGCGAGAGTGAAGATCTGATCCGTTGTTCCACGGCCAGGACGGAATCCACATTGTTCCTCTTCAATCCGAGGTTCGACTATCGGCCGAACCCTCCTTTCCAGCACCTTGGCGTAGACTTTACCAAGGAGGCTGAGAAGTGTGATACCCCTGTAATTGGCATACACCCTCTGGTCCCCCTTTGAATAGGGGAACCACCACCCGGTCTGCCACTCCTTAGGCACCGTCCCAGACTTCCACGCAATGTCGAAGAGGTGTGTCAACCAAGACAGCCCCTCCACACCCAGAGCTTTCAGCATTTCTGGACGGATCTCATCAATTCCTGGGGCTTTGCCGCTGTGGAGTTGTTTGACTACCTCAGCGACTTCCACCAGGAAATTGACGACAATCCCCCATCATCCTCCAGCTCTGCCTCTACCACAGAGGGCGTGTCAGCTGGATTTAGAAGTTCCTCAAAGTGCTCCTTCCACCGCTCTATTACCTCCCCAGTTGAGGTCAACAACGTCCCATCCTTACTGTATACAGCGTGGATGATTCCTCACTTCCTCCTAAGGTGGCGAATGGTTTTCCAGAAGCACCTTGGTGCAGACCGAAAGTCCTTCTCCATGTCTTCTCCAAACTTCTCCCACACCCGCTGCTTTGCCTCTGTCACGGCAGAGGCTGCAGCCCTCTCGGCCCGTCGGTGCCTTGCAACTGTCTCCGGAGTCCTCCGGGATAACATATCCCGGAAGGACTCCTTCTTCAGTCGGACGGCTTCCTGACCACCGGTGTCCACCAGGGTGTTTGTGGGTTACCGCCCTTGAGGCACCTAAGACCCTATGACCACAGCTCGCCGCAGCTTCAGCAATGGAAACTTTGAACATTGTCCACTCAGGTTCAATGCCCCCAGCCCCACAGGGATGCCGAAAGCTCCGGGAGGTGCGAGTTGAAAGTCCGTCGGACGGGGGCCTCCTCCAGACGTTCCCAATTCACCCGCACTACCCGTTTGGGTTTACCAGGTCTGTCCAGAGTCTTCCCACCCCCTGA
>JABXJD010002359.1:0-55035 GCA_013375575.1 Percina caprodes
GCATTTGCAGAGCCTGGGTTCAGTTTGATCTGCGGTTCTTTGCTCCCTGTCATCCTCTCTCTTTCTCTCGCTCCCACCTTCCTGTCTATCCACTGTCACTCTAAAATAAAAGGGAAAAACTCCCAAAAAAATAATCTTTAAAAAAGAAAAAAACTTCTTTTGAGTGGAATAATCTTCCTGTGACTCTATCATCATTTACCCTTACATTTTCTCATATTAGAAACAGCTGGGGGTGTGGGTGAGAGAGGATGAGCAAGCTGTCTTTATCTGTGTATTTGTAGTGTCTGTTATGTAATGCTGTTTTGTTTGTATGCAGTTTTATAACTATGTATTTATTAGGGCTCCTTGAAAATGAGATGCTACATCTCAATCGACCATCCTGTTATTAAAATTCAAACAACAACAACAACAGCAACAACAACAGAGACTGAACTACCTTTAAATAGACAGCAATAAGCATACTGGCCCCAGTCACAGCATGAATGTGTAATATTTGATAGCATTTTGAATGTAACACTTCAGCACACTTTCTTAGCTTTGACTTCACTCAACTGTAACTGACTCTGAAACAGCAGGAGGGACGTGGAAGGGTAAACGACAGGAGATACATAAGAGTCTACATCCAGCATTGAATCCTCATCCTCCTCATGTGAGACAGTTTTGGGATGGACTGGGATACTCATCAGGCTTATAAAGACAGCTATGAAAGGGTTTCTCTATTTCTCCAATGTTTATAATATATGTGTGTGTGTGTGTGTGTGTGTGTGTGTGTGTGTGTGTGTGTGTGTGTGTGTGTGTGTGTTTAAAATGCTCTTGGTTTTTTACTAAATAGAGTCAGTACACTAGTTACTGTAAATCACTGTGTTTGATTGATGTATTCTATATTTCCTTTGTACTTGGTATAATCCTGCAATGAACAAGTGGCTAACCAGAGTTTGTTTAAAGCTGATAGGTTAGAAACTTAATCAAATTAATGAATGCTAACTATAAGAAAAAATGGTCATGGTCTAAGCATGTTTAAAGTAGAAGTTAAGCCGTTATCCATAACACCACACTGCCCTCCACTGGTCATACTGGACACAGAGGACTTCTGTAGTTTTCCTCCCTAGGGTGTCCTCAAAGGTACTGCAGGGGGGGGCTCAAAGATGTTGTTGATTTAAAAAAATAAAAAATATTCACAAATTAAAATGTTAACACAATTCTAACATGTTATTAGCAACTATAAATCCCCACTGATGATAGGCTTATAGGTAAGGTATTATTCTTAACAATCTATCTATCTATCTATCTATCTATCTATCTATCTATCTATCTATCTATCTATCTATCTATATATATATATATAAATAACAATTATTATTGTAATAGCTTAGTATTCTCGCCCAAAGGTATGTATAAAACCCATCGAGACCCGGCTGTAGAGTATAAAGTTTCCCACTGTGTCCGTTTACAGTATCAATAGCACACCACCAGTGACGTGCTGATCCAACAGACAACTCTTTCTAGTTCTATATAAAAATCTGTGTGATTTGTGTTGTTATAGACACAAAACCTATTTTCATTGAGGTTGCTGGTTTATAATCATTATTTGCTAAAACAAATATGTACAATGCATTACTGGAGCTGAAAGTCCATGTAATTAACATCCAACGCTATTAAGAAAGTGATGGAGATGTAGAATGTACTTTTTTTAAGTTCTCATTTGTAGAGCACTTTAAGTTTTGCAACAAAGTGCTTCACAAAGAACAGACACATATGTACAGTGGTGCTCAAAAGTTTACATACACATGCTTAAGTTGACTAAAAGAGGAATAAAAAATCATGTTTTGGAAATTTATTTAATACCTAAATTAAAAAATGAGGTAAATCCAACCTTTAAGGACACCAATTTTCTTTGTGAATGAATAACGTATTGTAAATAAATAAATGTTCTTATTTAAAATACAGGGTCATAAGTATACATACCCCTATGTTAAATTCCCATAGAGGCAGGCAGATTTTTATTATTAAAGGCCAGTTATTTCCTGGATTCAGGATATTATGCATCCTGATAAAGTTCCTTGGCCTTTAGAATTAAAATAGCCCCATCATCACATACTCTTCACCATGCTTAGAGATAGGCATGGTTTTATTTCAGTTAGACTAATACCTGGTTTGATTTGCATTGAGAGATGATTTTATAGAGTATCCCATGCCTATCTCTAAGCATGGTGAAGAGTATGTGATGATGTGGGGCTATTTTAATTCTAAAGGCCAAAGGAACTATCAGGATGCATAATATCCTGAATCCAGGAAATAACTGGCCTTTTTAATATAAAATCTGCCTGCCTATGGGAATTTAACATAGGGGTATGTATACTTATGACCCCTGATTTTAAATAAGAACATTTATTTATTTACAATAAGTTATTCATTCACAAAAAGAAAATTGTGTCCTTAAGGTTGGACCTCATTTTTTAAGGTATTAAATAAATTTCCAAAGCTGTGATTTTATTCCTCTTTTTTAGTCAACATAAGTGTATGTAAACTTTTGAGCACCACTATATACTAACATAAAAACACAATTTAAAGCCAGAGAATAAAAGCAGGTCTTAAGATGCATCTTAAAGAAAAGAAATAAAGAAATCAATCTTTTCCATTTGACCCTCATATTGTCTTCCCGTCAACCACTTGTTGTCTTCCTTGCCTGTTTTACCATTTTGTATGCAATATCCTTTTAACCAACTTCATAAATTGTTACATTTTACACTTCTTTGTGGAATTGATGATGAATAAACATCATTTACATTAAACTATCGGTAATTTACTTGAATTATCTTGACTAATAGTTAAGGTCAGAGAAACATATTTATGGATGATCACAGATTTTCACCTGGGTTAACATAAAAGCAGTGATCATCAATTAGTGGATGGAACTATCCATGTTATTTTTCGGAAATTTGGTTGAAAAGAAAGCCATGTTTCTGATGTAGAAACACGTCAAATTTGACCCGAGGACAACATGAGGTCAACTTGTGACTAAAGAGAACAGGCAGTAGACACTAATGAGCAGGGAAACCTGGATTTTGTGATAAATAAAACCTCGGAGTACCCGGAGTAGGGGAAAGAAAGCCAGGAAGACCCAGGAACAGCTTGAAAAGGTCTGTGGAGGCAGAACTCAAGGAAACATCATCCTGAAAGGAAGCAGAGCTCAAGGAAGCAGAGAAGACCTATGCTCCCCAAAGAGCAAAATAGTTGAATGTATATGACTTCATGTGGGCTGCATTAGTCTCAAAAGGGAATCTTATATTGGATATCTGTCTGTGGATGTTCAGTAAGGCAACTTGATTTGGCAGTCGTTTCATAGACTTCTTTATACACTTGAAGTGATGTTGATGTTCAGTGAGGACTCTGAAAATAGGATAAAAAGGATGAAAATGATAACGTGTAAAAATTTAAATCTTAGTGTAGTTTAATTACAATTTATGCAGGCCTAATCAAATCTTTTTTAAAGTTTGTGTCATCAAATGACAACTATGCTCCAAAGAAAAATTCCTCGTATGTGTCTTCATACCTGGCCAATAAAGCTGATTCTGATTAACAGATCATTTCATATCGACATTTCACTGTAATGACAATATTTCATTCAGTCACACACACAAAACAATGTATAACATTGTCTACATTAATTAGTTACCTACAACTCTTCAGAGTTACCTAACCAGTCCAACATAAGGTGCAGTTGGGTGTGTGTGTGTGTGTGTTCTTGTTTAACTACATTTGTGGGGTCCAACAACCAGGAATACAGTATACTTGTGGGGTCCAGACAGCTTTGTGGGGCCAAAATGCTGGACCCCACAACTTTAAAGGGCTTTTTAAGGGTTAAGACTTGGTTTTAGGATAAGGGTTAGAATCAGGTTATGGTTAGGGTGGGGGTAAGGGTTGAGGTTAGGCATTTAGTTGTAATGGTTAAGGTTAGGGTAAGGGACTAGGGAATGCATTATGTCAATGGCGGGGCCCCACAAAGATAGTGAGATACAATGAGAGAGTGTGTGTGTGTGTGTGTGTGTGTGTGTGTGTGTGTGTGTGTCTGCTTGCAAATTCAGAAGGGACAATTTGAATTAAATTCAAACAGTGCTTCCTTTCTGTTCCAGAGGAGGAAATTGGAGCCACTCAAGGCAAATATTTGTCATCCGGCTGGACAGCAGAGTCCACTCTGATCTGTGTGGCTGGATACACATTGAAATGTCTAAGTGTGAAATTTTTCTTTTCTTTATACAGTTTCTCCAGTCTCACCTCATAGTGCTTCATGGACAGTCAAAGATAAACTATAAATAAGCCTTTGGGGCTTACGTTTGTAGATGCCGCACAGTGCAATATGTAATATTTTTGCATTAAAATGTCTAAAATGGACTATACCTATGTTATATATTTGGTTGTTGTCTTTCATCATCACAAATGTTTCCAAATATGTTCAAAAATTTAATTTAATTTTCATGACAGGGGCGTTTTTTTGGTCGCCTGTCAGTGGCGTCATATAACCTTTGACCCCTCTAGTTACTCTAACTTCCGATAAAACACAGGATCCGGCTTATTGTTGCCAGGCTGTGAGACTTTAAAATGTTGGAATTTTTATTTTTTTATTGCAGCAACATAAAAGTTAAAACTGTACTGCATGTATTGAGCTCGGCCAACAGATGGCGGTGCTTCCTCATTCTTCTGTATGATTAGTAAAACAGAGTATCCATTATTAGTGAATGTATTAACACAGAATGCTTCACTGTTAAACTGGGTGTCATTTCCTCCAAATAAACCACACTCCTGCACATAATGCAGACGCATGCAGCCTGTGAACATTTCAATACTTCCTCCTTTCCGAGTTGTCTAGTAAAGGATGTTATGGTGTTAGTATTAGTGTCACAGCTGTTGCCACACACACACACACACACACACACACACACACACACACACACACACACACACACACACACACGTATGTTTATGACTTCACGGGCCACCAGCAGAGGGCACAGCAAGCCTTTGAGACAGGTCACACTCTGGTCCAACCTTTCCCAAGGTTTCTTATGCAAGACTTTCTAGGGGATGATCCTCCCTCACACTACTGCTCCGCAGTCACGTCCACATGCAGCTGGTGTAAAATAGCCTCATGAATGCCTTTTGAAAACCTCACCACTCTATGAACTGGAAAAACTACAATCAGTGTAGTCAAATAACTTCAAGTAGTGTCTCAAAGCATGTGACTTAAGTTGAAGAAAAAAAAATAATAATAACTTTCCTGATGTTATATTTCTGTCCATTAGGAAGTGTATGACACCAATATGAAGTTAAACAATCCATCCTGGTGATCCAGCCTCTTCCTTCCCACTTGCCAACTTGGAGCTGCTGAGCCGTGCGGAATATGCAGCTCGAAGAAGGATGTGATTTAATCGCATTACTGCTTGATCAGCCCTGCCTGAGTCATAGCCCTTAACTCCTGGCCTCTAAATGAATCACCGAGCCACTAAGTCAGGGACAATTTGTATGTCACAATGTTCAAATCAGCTGCCTTAATACAATCCAGTCAAACAGGTTTTGTCCACACCCTTTCCCAGGCCAAACCGCATGCTGCAGGGTGACTGTCAGGATTTTCAGAGATTTCATGGAAAATTAAGGGATTGGCAGCAAGCAGACGTGGAATGTGACTAAGTGCATTTACTCAAAAACTTTAAGTACACTTCTGAGATACAGTTAAGTCTTTTCATGCCACTTTATATTTGTATTTCAGGGAGAAATATTGTACTTTTTCCTGCATTTATCAGACAGGTTCAGTTACTTTACAAATTAAGATTTTTGCACCAAAATTACAATAATTGTCCCAGGGGACATTTTCCTAATTATACTTACATACTTTAACTTATTTTCAATGCAGTGCCTTTACTTGCAGTATTTTTACTAAAGCAACAGATCTGAATACTGGTTGAATGATTTCCACCGTAAAGTGGGAGATAAGGACCTTGTCTTGTTTTCCATTTCTTCAACTAATCCTTTTTATATATATATTTTGTTAGTTAATTTCTGATTGGTTGTGTTTTATTCATGGTTTAAACATTTTGTTTTGTCTTGCAACATTGATTGAGATGAATAAATTAAATAAAAATACTACACTGAACTCCCCTCTTGTAATGTGTTTAACACATCTGATTACTGCTACGCGCCTGATGAAGGAAACAAACAATATTTCCAGAAACCATTAATACAACACTTTCTATCTAGATTAGATTAGTGAGTTCACTATACCACAGTGGCTACAGCTTTCAAAAACCTGTTAACTGAATAAGGCAAGCTTCCTGCCACTTACACTTTTTCCTTGTAATGGAAGAGAAGAGTTGGATTGTGCAGCTAAAAGAAGTCTTGTGGTTTCTCTAGTTCCACATCTCATGATTTCATGGAAAGGCATCAGACTCACTAAACCCATGACATGGCTATAAGGGCAGCTCTCTCCTGTAACTCACTAAAACACGGGCATTTGAAAATCAGGAGACTGTCTGTGTGTGTGTGTGTGTGTGTAAAAATACAAGGATTACAAGGAAGCACATGAGTCATGGTTCACATAAGTATACAGGCTTGGCACAGGCTTATGTCAAGGGAGGAAAGGACACAGAGAGAGGGAATGTTCTTTATGAATGAATCCGTTTAAACATAATAAGAGACATACAGTAAGCTAAATGACTAAATGAGTATAATTAATCTGTGAAGATATTAGGGTGTTGTCCTTACAAACCAACCGGGCTCACAAATCATTTATTCCTACTATGTTGTACTTCATTTGGAGAAATTACTCAGGTGGATTCATTGACATTGAAAACACAAAAACAAAAGAAATGTAGAACACAAACATGTTTAGGACATGAGACACACTTTATCATTGAAGACATACAACATAGTTATATTCAAAAAAGTATTGCAAATCACGTAAGGTGTGTATAATAAAGTGTTGGGAGTACATTTAGCAGCAGTTGGGGGTGGGTGGTAATATTTACAGTCAGTCCTTGACAGCTATGGAAGGGTGGGGGGGGGGGGGGTGATTGAGGTTACACCTCTGGGGGAAAAGCTGTTCTTCAGTCAGTTTGTTTTGGCTTTGATGGCTCCGTTTCTCTTCCCTGATGGCATGGATGGGACAAACAAGGCTGTGACCTGGGTGTCCAAGTTTGGGAGCACAGTTCCTGTAATCCTCTATACCGTTTTTAAGCAGTCTTTCTGGCTCTCGCCAGCATAACTGGCATACCACCGTGGCTCAGTCGCAGCAAATACTCTCTATGGTGCTTCTGTAGAAGTTTAATCAGGAGACGTTTGTTCCGTGTGTAAGCATTAACGCAAAGTGGTCATGCATTCTGATTTATGAGCAGATAAAAGTTCAAGATTGTAGGCATCAACAAATGCATGAACATATAAATAGATTTTTCAGTGGATAATATCTCTGCCTTTGCTCTGCCAGCGAACCCTTGGGCCTCTCATATCTGCTAATGTTCCTGTGGCCAGGCATCGTAAATATCTACAAGTAATGATCATGACAGCAGTCTTCTGCTGGTTGGTAAAGTGACTCTGGAGACTCTCAGGAGGTGATGCTGGGGCTCTGGAGGCCATGGGCTATTTTAGAATCTTTTCAGGGGGGCTCAAGCCCATCAAGCTCATTCCTCTCAGCCCCCAACACTTTTGCAAGGCACTGTGTCTGTGTCACATTCTCATTAGGGAAGAGTCCCCTAAATGTCTGATCGTGGAATCACCCTTGCTGGAGGCCCTCATAAAGTTGATGTGCTTAATTTCTCCATCATTCAATTATGTTACACACACCATGCCCGCCCCCAGATGATTTCTGAATCAGTTACAGTAACCCTTTCTTGGCATGAAATATCAAAACAAAGGTGCAAACGAATAAAAAGTCCCTCCTGGAACAAGTATGCAGCTTTTAAAAAAGGCCTTAAAAAAAACATTTTACTAATTGACTTGTTAGAAATAGGGTGCTACCTAAAGACAAAACATTAATAAATCACTGTTTTTGATTTATCATTAACAACTTGATAATGATAATGTAGAGGGTCAGAGGGTTTAAGGCTAACAAGAATCACTACTGTATCTAATGAGGAAATGTGTCTTACAAATTGGATCTAATTTACAAAAACAAGCCAGTTTTTTGTTAATTTGATTAATTGTCAATGTGTTTGAATACACAATATCCACTCCAATGATGCTTAGGACAAGTCTCGCATTATTATCTGTCCGGTAAAAATTGCTAAATTTCCAAATTTCTTTAAAATAAATTTAAAAAAAAGTCCCATGACATGGTGCTCTTTGGATGCTTTTTAGACCTTAGTGGTCCCCTAATACCATACATTGGGGAGAACCAGTATTTGTATACACTGCTGATTTTGCAGGTTTTCCTACTCACACAGCATATAGTAGTCTGTAATTTTTACGCTACATTTTAACTGTGAGAGACGTAATCTAAGACAAAAATCCAGAAAAAAAATAAAATAAAAAAAAATCACATTGCATAATTTTTAAATAATTAATTTGCATTTTATTGCATGACGTAAGTATTTGATCACCTATCAACCAGTAAGAATTCCAGCTCTCACAGACCTGTTAGTTTTTCTTTAAAAAGTCCTCCTGTTCTCCACTCATTACCTGTATTAACCACATCCGTTTGAACTTGTTACCTGTATGAAAGACACCTGTCCACACATTCAAACAGACTCCAACCTCTCCACAATGGCCGAGACCAGAGAGCCGTGTAAGGACATTACAGGGATTAAAATGGTAGACCTGCACAAGCCTGGGATGGGCTACAGGACGATAGGCAAGCAGCTCGGTGAGAAGGCAACAACTGTTGGCGCAATTATTAGAAAATGGAAGAACACGGCAGGACTTGGTCAATGACCTGAAGAGAGCTGGGATCACAGTTTCAAAATAAAACATTAGTAACACACTACGCCGTCATGGATTAAAATCCTACAGTGCACGCAAGGTCCCCCTGCTCAAGCCAGCTCATGTCCATGCCCGTATGAAGGATGAGTACAACCCTAAGGACACCATCCCAACCGTGAAGCACGGAGGTGGAAACATCATTCTTTGGGGATGCTATTCTGTAAAAGGAGACAAGACGACTGCCCCGTATCGAGGGGAGGATGGATGGGGCGTGTCGTGAGATCTTGGCCAACAACCTCCTTCCCTCAGTTAGAGCATTGAAGATGGGTCGTGGCTGGGCGTTCCAGCATGACAACAACCCAAAACACACAGCCAGGGCAACTAAGGAGTGGCTCCTTAGAAGCATCACAAGGTCCTGGAGTGGCCTAGCCAGTCTCCTGAGCTGAACCCAAAAGAAAATCTTTTGAGGGAGCTGAAAGTCCGTATTGTCCAGCGACAGCCCTGAAATCTGAAGAAGGTCTGTATGGAGGATTGATCCAAAATCCCTGCTGCAGTGTGTGCAAACCTGGTCAAGAACTACAGGAAATGTATGATCTCTGTAATTGCAAACAAAAGATTTCTGTACCAAATATTAAGTTCTGCTTTTCTGATGTATCAAATACTTATGTCATGCAATAAAAATGCAAATTATTTAAAAATCATACAATGTGATTTTCTGAATTTCAGATTCTGTCTCTCAGTTGAAGTGTACCTATGATTAAAAATTACAGACCGCTACATGTTTTGTGAGTAGGAAAACAAAATGGGCAATGTATCAAATACTTCTTCCCACTGTATCTGAAGTCTCTTTCCCAAAATGCAAAGGAGAGGTAACCTTGCCCATTATGACCTCATAAGGGGCAAGATTCCAGATCGGCCCATCTGAGCTTTCATTTTCTCAAAGGCAGAGCAGGATACCCAGGGTTTGGTTGACACCTATCACCATTTCTAGCCACCGGGGGGCAATAGCAACAAAATTGGCAAGAACAATTAAATCTCATCTGTAATAAAACCCAATTACATATTTGTTGGTTACTTTGTTTCATTAATCTGATTTGAATCTGCAAAAGAAAAGTTATGAACTAGATTAACCCTTGTCTTGTCTTCCCGTCAAAATTAAAAACACTTTCAATCAATGTTAATCAACTTTTGATTTTGTCCCTTTTTCAACACTTAATGCTTTTTTCCCCAACGTTTGTTCCTTTTTTCAATGTTTTCAACTTTTACTCCATTTCAAAACCACTTATCTTTGTTTTCAAATGCTATAAAATTAAATAAGACACCCAAAAATTAATGAAAGTAGAAATTTGTACTTGCCAAAGAGGGTTGTGTGGAATCAATCATGTTATTTTGGGTAGTTTAAAAAAAAAAGACATGAGAGTTAAAAGTGCAACACTTGCATAACTTGTAACTAAATCGAGGGTTAGAGATTCACTTCAAGTGTGTTAAAGCTCAATTAGGTTAGTAGTTGCACTTTACTTAATCTGGAGCATCACACCGTTGTAATCCTCAATGTATTTTCTTTTGCTCCCCAGTCTATTTCCAGTGCTATAAACAGGGGGCGGAGCCGGCTTCCAGAAGGAGTGGATTCGGTGACGTCACCAGAGCCAGCGCCCCTGCGCACCACACAAGTTGGAGCACGCGCTCACGGCTCACCCACCGAGAAGAAGCTCCAGACGTCAGTTGAAACATGGCGTTGAACAGGAGAGCTGTCACCAGCGTACAGAGGGGAACCACTGCGTTTCTCTAAAAGTCAGCGACGGATTACATTCTGACTGCTTAAGCTTGCCGGAGCACGTTTATCTGAAATTAATTTTTTTTTGCTACTTCTGGGGACGGAACGTCACAGCCAGTAACAAAACGTTTACCTGGACAATTGACCACAGAATGTGTGCAGATTTATTTAGCTAGCTGGCTAGTTAACCAACGTTTATTTACTTTACGCGGTAGGTGCTAACGCTTATAGCTAACGTTATCGACCCTGTCAAGCCTTCGGCTATTTGGGTTTACTCCTTGTGCACTCAGAGCTAACGTTACTATTCAGTAATAACATGATTCGGTGAACTGTTGCTGCTTAAATTGCTTCTCACTCAGGTCCTGCGAGCGTAAATGTAATTCACCTGAGCGTCATATACAAGTTGATATCATTTTTATACTTTAAGAGCCAGATAGCGTTGAGGAAATGTCAGACAATCAGAGCTGGAACTCGTCCGGTTCCGAGGAAGATGTAGAGCCCAGAGATGAGTCTGGACATCTTGTTGGCGTCGTCGACTTGAGCGGAGTCCTTAGTAAGGTAAGTCATGTTTTTTGGCCAAACTCGATTTCACCCAAATTAGCTCGGTCAATGTTCCTGCCAAGTCCTAATTCAGGAAAAGCCAAACAGCCAGGTGTTGTGGCGATAAGGCATTTGGGTTGACACATAAACACAGTGGTACATTTCCACTACGACAAATAATGCGCAGCATTGCTTATGAATGGAACAGAAGCGTCTGAGGGACGAGCCATACTTAAAAAGGGATGAATTAGCTGTAATATGGAGGTGCTAATTTGTTTAATCTGACTTAATTATTTTGCTATTCAGACAGCTTTATTTTAATAGCAATTTGGGGAAATACGAGCAAATCTGTTTAATAATAACTGTTCATCAGCTGATGAACTCACAGGTTAATCTGTAATGATTGCCAGTGCCAAAACAAACTCCTATCTGCTTATGACACCGAAGCTGGGGTAGTTTTTGTTGGTAATAAGGGGATCAAAGGGGAAGAAGAAGAAGAAGAAGAAGAAATGTGCAATCAACTTGTTTTAGTTTTTCCCCGAAAGATTACTTCTGTCTTCCATGACAAACACACCACTGTATAAAATTCACCGCTCAGGAATATCATTATACATTAGCTCCTAGATCACTATTCATTTACTGTGGAGTGGAGCTAAAAGTGCATAGCTCATTCAAGGTTTAGCAACATTTGAGATTACCTGTATAATGTTAAACCTGTGGTATAGGTATTGCATAGAAATGGTTGCACAATTCTGTTACCACTATAATTATTGCAGCTATTCTGTGGCTTAGTGTAATGTTACATGTGCAGACATTAACATTTTCCTATCAAAAAGATTTTAAAGGCTTTGTCCTGATTTTGTCATTGACTACTGAACGGCTCATTTCAAAAAAGGTTAAAGCAGGCCCTCTGCATATTCCTTTGTCATGTCTACTATGATAATACAGATACAGCAAAGGGTGTTAGTTGGTTTCATGGGAAAATTATCAGTGATCCTTTAAATATATTGCTTTGACAGTATGCAAGCTGCTGGAAAACCTTTGCTGGGATGCTGTTACAAGTAAATAATGTTTGTACTATGCACACAGTTATTGATCTTTTTTGTTTTCTTCAGTAAACAGACCGCTAGACAAAAGGTTTGGTAACCTTTTTGGCCAAAAGCCTCTGTTCACTTGTTTTTGGCCTAGTTGAACACAGTTTAATTAGTTAAGCTGTCACAAGCAAATGGGGTATTAATGTCACTGTCTCTAAACAGACTTCATGCTGACCCGCTAGCTGCGCATATTGTGAAATTAAGCCGATCTGCATTCAGAAAAGCTCACCTCTTCAATCACACTGAGCCCTTTACACTAAGTCTTGTGAGGATTAATGAGGCCACACAATCCTACATGTGAGCCAACACATTTTCCCCAAAAGTGCAAACGTACATGTAGTGTTTACGTTTGTAATGGACACTGAGCTGCCAGTAAAATGAAGACAATACAAATAAACAGTCCTTTGATGAAGACCGGAAACCTTTTAATACAACATCACCACAAAGTGCAGCCTCTAAAACATTTGAATAAATGTCCAAAGAACCAAAGTAGTAGTCTCAACAACAACAACAGGAAAGTGGAATTTTTTTTAAAAGGAAGGTGATATTTATTGCAATGACATAATATCCATTACATTGTAGAAATTTTTTGGGATTTCTCTTGAACCTCAGCATACAAAAGATATTAATTGAAGTTCTTTATTTTTCAGTGGACAAATTACATCCATGGATGGCAGGACCGTTGGGTGGTCCTAAAAAACAACACACTGAGCTACTACAAGTCTCAGGATGAGACAGAGTATGGCTGCCGCGGTTCCCTCTGCCTTAGCAAAGCTGTTATTACCGTGAGTACTAATGACTTTCTTTACTACAAAGCCTTTCTGTTGACTGTGTGTCAATGTGACACAATCTTTTGCAAGCAATGGAGCGTATTTGACGAAAGCTCTGTGTTCTTGATTGCAGTTTACGTTGTGCAACAGTGGCCCTTTGTAATGTCATACAAGAATGTATGCTGTTTATGTAAGGGCTACATTTACCAAGAAATAGGAACCATCACTTTCACTATTAAGCCACCAAACAGCCAAATTTACTGTGACTCACATCCATTGCCATTCAAGACCTGAGCGGATACTCAGTTATTTAAATAGCAAGTGTAGCCACAAACTAGCCTTCTGTGTCACTTCACCAGCTGATATTCTGAAAATGGTGTTCTAGTCCAACCTTCCATTCAGGAAAGAAGCCAAACAACCAGCTGTTGTGGAGTCTTGACCTTCTCCTTATATTGGATATAAAAAACTGCACTTAGTGTGTGCCTTTTTATATTTAATGTTCAATAAAAGAATGATTTCCTTTGATTTGTTATAAATTCAATAAGCAGTTTGTTGTATTTTAGCAGAATACTGAGTGAGTTCTGACTGAGTACACTTTAATATCGGTTTATGTATCACATGTAAGATTGTTATCTCAACATTCAACAACCTTATCGCAAATTTCCCTCATATCGTGCAGTCCTACCTTTGGTTTCCCACATTGCATGCTTTGTTTAAATGTCAAGCGTTCGCGTTGTGTCGCACTCTGATGCAACATTTTCATTTTATTAACACAAAGTCAAGGTATTCTAATGCTGAAATATACCATCCAAATCAATATGAATGGAATAAGCTGATCACATGAGGAGCACACACTGATTCTGCTTCTTTGGGCGTTCTACCCACCTCCCTCTTCTTCTCCCCAAGCCTCTCATATAGTGTAGAGAAGTTTTGAATAGAATATAAGATGTGATTCAGATGTTAGGCATCCACCATATGTTTCAATTAAATCCATGAAGGGATGCTTGTGCAGGCCTAAAGGCTTCACTTATTGTTGGCCATTCTAAAAATCAGATTAAGAACTTTACCCTGGTTTTCTCAAAAACTTGTTAAACTCCAGGTGAAACTATTGTTTTACAAAAGAACTCCTGATTATGTTCCATTTGAGTGTAACTGGCCTGTCAGGGGACAGTTTTCTAGTTTCACAACAACATACTATGGGTAACACTTTACTGTAAACTCCATCACGACAAGTAATGCAGTGTCACTCACTGCGTAGGATAGGTCAGGAAATTGGAGCAGGGATAACAGTAGCTTACAGTATATTGAAGCAGAGACTCCCAAGCCTGTCAGACTTTTAATATACTGTCTCAGAGATCCAAAAGGGGTTACCACTCTGCTAAGCACAGAGGAAAATAAATCCCAATGTGTCAACAATGATTGTGTTCACACCGTTTAACCTTGCATTATGTTTCAGTGGGAACTCAGGTCACTCATTGACTGAAGCTTAAAGCAGGCTTTCCTGCCATTTGTTCAGCTTCATCCATTCCCAGCTTACGTAAATAATAACCTCCATGCAGCACTCTACTGTAGTCATTCCAATGGAAATATGCCTCAAAACTCTGGGGTGTAAATAAAAGAGTTATAGCTGGTGACCTGACAGCCATGCGGGAAAACACATTTTGAACAAAAGTTTATTTTTCTTCACCAGTATTTCTGTTTTTTACCCTTTATTTCCTTTCCCCTCATGGCTTTCATATTAACTCAGACACACCAGATGCACCATGATACTGTATGGTATCAGACATAAGACAAGATAAGTGTATTAAGAATAGAGATGTTCCTCCGATACTGCCTAAAACACTGGTATTGGGCAATACTGGAGTTTACGCACCGATCAGATACAACGTGAATAAAGAAAATCTACCTTAAAAGTAGTTTTTTTTTTTCTCCGTTATAACTGAGATAAAAGAAATTTCTGTGGCGTTCATTGTTTGTGTTTGTTCATGTTTCACAAAAGAGTTTAACCTGAGCCAGAACGACGCCAGAAGATTGAAATCATATCACATCCATACAGGGATAGTAGTATAGTTAAAACATATGACACTGGTATCGGATCAGTACTCGTATCGGCCGATACGCAGGTTCAGGTATCAGAATCGGTATCGGGAAGCAAAAAAATGGTATCAGACCATCTCTAGTTAAGAGTAGGGAATATCTACCTTTACATCTATTGTGGCCATAGACAATATTGTCATTGACACCATACTTAATTTTCACCGTTTTGAGGCTTCGTACTTTGTCGTTTCAATTTGGCCCAGAGTTAGGAGCTTAGATTAGAGGCTGCTGATGGGGAATAAAAACATGAATTTTGAATAAAGAATAAAAGCTTCCACAGAAGACCTGACTCCACACTGTATGCATTAGGGCTAAAACTAATTATTTCCATTATCGAGTAATCTTCTGATCAATTCCCAATTGTTTTGTCCATAGAATGTCAGGAAATAGTAAAAAAAAAAAAATCCCCATTTTCAAATGTCTTTTTTTGTCCAATCAACAGTCCCAAAAAAGGTATGTAATTTGCTATCATATGACACAGAAAAGCATTAAATTCTCACATTTAAGAAGCTGCAAATGACCAATGATTATCAAAATAGTTTGTGATTAATTATCTGTTGATCGACTAATAGATGGTTGACTGATCATTGCAGCTCTAGTGTGCATATACTGTATGTAATTAGTGACGAGGGAAGTGGTTTAGATTTCAGTTAGGGAAGTAATGTTGAGAAACCTGGGCAGACCTGAATGTGTGAACTGTTCATTGCAGAACAACCACAGAAAATGCCCGGAAGCATTTCTCAAAAGAGCAAAATGCCACAGTATAAAAACCCAAGATTGGTGCTATGGTTGCTAAACCAACCTAAGCTCGTACTGCCAAGGACACACATACCAAAAGCTATCTTAGCAGATAACATGAATCAACTGTCCTATCCCTGCATGCTGCATTTAACTTGAGAGTGAGACCTAAGCTTGCCTGAGTGCGAGTGTGGCTCTTCCCTACGTCTACTAGGGGTTGTGCTGTGTTTGGGACTCACCCAGCCACTTTTCGTCTGCGCTCTGAACCGGCCTGCTTGCTCCAGTGTTTCTCAGCTGTGTCCTCCAGCCCACTCTGGGTGCAGTTGTTCAGTTTTATAAAAGGTGCATAGTTGTGGTGTGTGGGAAACAAGAGCCCAAAGCTGCAGGTGCAGCTTGTTAGGCTTAATTGAGTCAAACACCACACCCCGCATATGTGCCTATGTCAGCCTGATTCTGTAAATCAAGCTAAAACCTCACTCACTCCCATATCATCCCCGGTTCCTCCACTTGCTTGAGAGAGATTGAGTGAGGTGCACTTATAGACTGAAAACAATAAATTAGCCATAAAAAAAGCTTACAATAAAATGCAATCAAATATACTTTAAACTACTGCCTCAAGTTTCATCACACCTGAAACAACATCTGTTTGACACAGTCTTAACTAAAAGGGAAGATATATTGAAGAGATGCAAGATTGGATTGCATTATACACTGTTCATTTTATTGTGTCTACACAATAGTACAGGTATAGAATATACACCATCTCTTTGTGTTCACAGCCACCTTCATTACTCTGAAACTTAAGGACACTGAATTTGATACCATTCAGTGTAACTTACAACCAACATACTGTATCTGGTGTCCAGTTATCCAGTTAGTCAAAAGCTAGTTAAATAGAAATGTTAACTAGCTTACTTTAAAATATTGTTGTTGCATCAGCTATTGCTAATAGTTCATCTCCCTATGTTCTGTACATTCATTGACAGAAATAACAACCATTAAACTCAGTGTTGACATGGGTGTGGACTATCTCGTCATGCTATTCCAAGTTGCAGGTACAATTGATTGTAAGGTTGTTTGTTGGTGCCAGTGTGTCTTCCTTCAAAGGCTGCTAACCGCCATTTCCATTTTTAGATTCATGGTCAGTTATTAAGAGCACACTGGCATTCTAGTTTATCCCTCTTTGACTGGAATAGTGAGTAGTGCAGGCTGAATGTATAGTAGCTTAGCGCTGGATTGTTTTTAGTTCTTCAAGGCAGGGGCTCTGGATTCAACAATTGGGCCTTTTTTTCCTCTCTATATCTGTCACAAAGGGATAGTGAAAGCAAATGACTTAAGGTCAATTGGAGATAGAATACACCGTTGGAAATTGCTAAGTTTCTTTAACTAGGAAATGAGACTTTCTTGTGACTTGTGATTTCCTCTATGTAAGGGTCATGAGGAGGGTCAAGAACCGTGTGTGTGTGTGTGTGTGTGTGTGTGTGTGTGTGTGTGTGTGTGTGTGTGTGTGTGTGTGTGTGTGTGTGTGTGTGTGTGTGTGTGTGTGTGTGTGTCATCAACCTTGTTTTTGATTTTTTTTATTTAATTTAGCCTTCCTGTTTCTTGCCTTTTACTCTGACCACTTGGTGAGTCAGTGTTTCCTACACATTGGGGGCCATTGGGATCCCGTTTTGGTGTCCTAATACTACAGAAAGATGTTTCTGGCTACATGCCTCGGTAATAATGATGAAGGAACAACATACTATATCTGTCCAGAAATCCAATTAAGTCTGGTGTAGCTAGGGTTTCTGTGTTTGCATTGGTTTCAATCCCACCTATGTTTTTTGTAGGTATTGAAAATCACAAGCTTTTTTTTTTTTTTTTTGAAGGGAGCGCCCATCCTTCAGTTCTGGAGACTGTGACTGCAAACACGTACACACCAGCCCAAAATGGTTTTGAAGGGAGAGTACCGGAGGGCAGTCTTTTTGAAGCTGAATAGGAAGTTTGTGTTAGAAGAAAATAGAGACAGAATAAAGCTGTCTCATCATTCGGTTTTGGCATTTAAAGTACTTGTTACACTGCAAAACAGGTGGAAAAATAACTTGATATATTATGCTGTAAATTATTTATTTCTTTCTGGTTCTCTTTTGCCAATTCTCTGCGCCTTTTATTGATGGACAGTGTTACATTGTGTGAGAGATTATTTGCTCCAAGAGAGAATGTTACATGAAATTGAACACTACAGTAGGCTATATGCCAATGTTGTTTTCAGTAAAAAACAAAAACAAAAACATTTGCACAAAGCAAGCCAATGCACTTTTCCACATTAAGATATAAAAAATAACAGGACAAAAAGAAATCAAGAGACATTTAGAATAGATATGTGTGATTAATTATGATTAATTACGAGTTAACTATGACATTAATGTGAATTATTGCAATTAAATATGTTATTGTTTTATAGCACTAGTTTAGAGTTGAGCTACTGCTGGGCCCCACAAGAGAGGAAGTATTTGACAGCTCATAAAAAATAGTAAAAAAACGGCTCAGTTGTGTGTCTGCTTTGGTATCTTAGTGGGGAAGAGTTTCATTTTTGTGTATTTTTTTTGGGCTTCTTCACGGTCTACTTGTTGTCCTGGATAGTTTTAAAAATGTATTAAGTAACATTATAAGAAGGCTTTTGAGGTATGGCAAAGATGTATTTCCTTTTTGATTTATTATCAAAGATAATCAAAATATGGATTTGTCCTGGGATCCAAAGTGCTTTGCTGCAAACGCTGCAGTACTCATCCATCCATTTCTTTATACCTGTTTGTCTGGCTTGTTGAACATATTCCAGCATGCACTGATTAGGCAACAGAAATTCTCTAGCTCTTCACGTTGACTTTGTTCTATGTCATCACCCTGTGTTTCTCTGGTTGTTCATTCATCGACCACACACACACACACACACACACACACACACACACACACACACAGTAGACAGACTCACAAACCAAACACTGCAGTTTTTTTTTTTGTCTGCTTTCCTTTCACGTAGGGCCCAGGCTGAGATCACCGTCAGCATTTCATGTCATCTGGTAATGTGCAATGCTTCTAAACTGACCTTCCAGTGATGGATTGTTATTTACTGTCTCCTTGGATCCCAGTGCAGGATTTTATTTCCAACCCTGGCTTTCAGGCAGTATACCCATGACCCCATAGTCCCAAGGAGATCAAGAGGAATCCTTTTTCTCATTTTCCTAGCAACCAAATGACACTAAAACCCTATCTACCAATCAACGAAACACTTGCAAATTGTGTGGAACACTCCAGCGTTCTGTAATGTCACATGGGTTCACTGTAGTAGTCATAGGAGTTACTTCTTTTGTGGTCAGTTCTTTTATTTTCCTTTCTGCTTGTAATATTTTTGCTCTTTTTTTGTTTTTTTGGGCAGAAACAATCTTTTGTGTTTTAGGAGAGAAAGAGGCTGTTGAAGTTGTCTGTTGATCTCTTTTAGCTAATAACAAATTGTGGGTTAAGGAGGCAACACATTTGTTTCGTTCCTCATTTGTGCTTCTTCTTTTAGTCGGTCTATGCCGCTGGTGTTGATCTTATGCACATGCTGCTAGTTACTTTTGAAATGAGCATCTGCTTTGGCAAGCTTCCAGCGTTCAGCCTCATATTGTACATTATTGACACGGAGCATCTGGTCTTGGACTCAGTGCCGTCCAGGTGTCGGGCAACACAGCCAAGTCGCACTCCTCCAATGAAATCTCTTTAAAGACATCATAGTGGGGCCATTTAATACTATGCCAACTCACCAAAGTAATACAACCTCCAGTAATGGTTTGGGCTCAGGCTGTCTCTGGGAACATGCATTCTCTGGGTGATAATAGAATGTGAGCTTGCAGTAGTTTTGCCTGTTTTATTATAGCTTGTCTACGTGAAAATAAATGTTTTAAGCAGTGTCAATCTTGTATAGGTTAAATAGAGTTGGTAGACAGAATAAATCCATAACGAATAATTATATAAAATAAACCTATAATAACATTGATTCACTGAACCAAATAATCAATAAATGCATTAATTTAACAAACACTACAGTTGTTCATTTCAATCACTAATTATTTCTCTCTGAATCAGCAGCTGCAGTCATTTTTGCAACATTGCACACCCTTGGACCTCCACAGATTAACGATTGCTTTTATTGTGCATTTCAGATTTACTAAAACATCCCAGATGTGTTTATTGACTTGTGGCCAACAGAGGAATGCAGAGGTCTCTTCTCCGATGCGGTTTCTTTCTTTTGCTTACAGTCCAAACTGCAGTCTCTGGCATTCCTGCTCATTCAGTCTTTTCCAGTTCTTTGTCTTTTTCATGCGGCATCCTCAACTACGCTCGAACAAGCTAGACTCTCAATCATATGTCAGCCTCGTCTTTTATTATGATAGTGATGAGAGTGATTTAGCATCGGGACTCACTGTAGAGAAGGTGTCCTTTCAGAAGGGCCTGATACATTTCATAAATACTACACAGGTAAATACCATTGCTGTCACCACCATTCCATTCACTGCCACTCTCCCCAACAGACACACACACACACACACACACAGTCCCTGGTTGCTCGCCATGCCGGCGCAGCAGTTTCACAGCGCTGACAGCACATTGGAGGGCTATTAAGAATATGCTCCATCCTGCAAGTTGCCTTAAAAGGCCAGTTGTCTGCCACTTCTCCTACAGGACGATGTCTGAAAATGGAGGCTGCTGTGCCACTAGTACACTCCTCATCTTCTATCTCTGTGAGATATATATATATATATATACACACACACACACACACAGTATATCTATCTCATTACTCCCATCACTGTGACTGGTGGCTTGCCATGTTTCTAGTTGTTAAAGCCATCTCAGGAACAGATTTTTGCCCACCATGTAGCGCACACGAGAGGGTTAAACAGTTTGCTATTTCAGTGACAATTCAATAGCAATTTATATGGACCGCTATCTCTCACATATGCCTCTCACTGCTCTTCCTGAGCAGGAAAGAGATTTATGTTTCCTCTTGCTATGAAAAGAACACGACAACATTATCACAGATATCAAGCCAGCTGGGTTCCTATAACTGGCCTCATTTCATAGAATCCTTCATTATCTGATCCTCTCTCTGTTTCTATCAGATGTTGAGAGAGGATTTGATAATAGGGCTGGGCAATATAGAGAAAATCAAATCTCACGATATTCTTGACCAAATACCTCAATGTCGATATTGCGACGATATTGTATGGTTGACTATTGGTGCTTTACCAAAATGTTATTTACACAATGGGATTTTTGATAAATATTCTCCAGAAATGATTGAATGATTATGTGTGTAAAAGTAAATAATAGAACAGCTACAACAGTCTGGTAAGTTCAGAAAATGACATCACTTTACTGTAATGCAGCTTGTAAAACCAGGTAAAGACAACACTTACCATATTACAATATATCTCATATTGCGATATCTGATACAACATTGATATTGCCAAGCCCTATTTGATAATGATATTAAAATGATCAGCACAGTATACTTTCAATACACACTGACTAGGGACGTAACAATGCATCGTCAATCGGTTAAAAATCAATATATAAATGTGTAAAGATTACAACCAGTTGAGATTTAAACATCCTGGGTTTATCTATTTATTTATTTTGAAGTGGGATTTGTTTCAAAACTCAAATGATTTTTTTCCTTTAACTTGTTTAACATAAAATATAATTTCAGTTGCACTTTTGACAAGAGAGCACATCTGTTGTTTAGCACAGTTTATATAAATAAAGGAATATTTTTCAGCCTTTTGTCTGCAGCTGACATGAAATCGTATTGTGAACTCAAAATCGTGAATTGTATTGAATTAGGAATTGAGTGTATTTTTACAATCCTAACACTGTCTAATCTGACTTTTTGTCCTGTGTACTTTCTTTTCAGCCTCATGAGTTTGACGAGTGCCGGCTGGACATAAGTGTAAACGACAGCGTGTGGTACTTAAGAGCACAAGACCCAGAGCACAGACACCAGTGGATTGACTCCATTGAGTTGCACAGGGTAAGTCACACACACGCTAACACAGCAGACAATAGACTGCTGGCATCAAAACCAAATCCTTGTCACATTTGACACAAATAACAGTAAGTTAATACAAGGTTGGATTTGTGAATGTGTGTTCATTGTATGTGTGTGTGTGTGTGTGTTTCTATCAGAGTATCAGAGAGGGAAGGAGAGAAAGGGAGGAATCCAGGGAGCAATATTCATCCCTTCACCACTGGTGCGTTGTTGGCAAGTCTGTAGGACATAGTATTGAGTGCTTCATTTGTCTTTAGCACCGTACTCTGTACTGTTTGTGTTGACTTGTGTTTATTTGGTCCATCAAATTCCTACTGTGTGAAATAGTTTTTATCCTAGATGATTAACGATTGGTGCATGACTCATGTAAAAGCTTTAACAAAAGGCTGCTTAGCTCAAAGTTTAACCTTAGACAAACAGTTGACTCAGAGTTAAGATAATCCTTTATATACACCGACATTTAACACATGGGTTACCCTGAAAAGGGTTAGAAGACTTACTGAGAAAGCTGTGTGAAACAGTCAACAGATAATTCTGTTTTAAAGATTTTCTGGGGACAACCCTGAAAACCCTCTCTCCAAAATGCAACCTAGGGTCTTTTTGTGAATGTACCCGAGTCAAACTTTCGTTTAAAAGCATAAATAGGATGGAAGCGCCACTTTTAAGATTTTTAAGTTTGGGTCAAATGGCCTTTTGAATGGGAGAGCTAGAGGTACTTCTATGAATCCCATCAAAATCACTATTTTTAAAACATTGAAAACACTGAGACTTTGCTCCAAGTATCACCAGGGCTCTACACATAAACTCATACATTGAGAACATTGTTTGTACACAAACACTTTTGTCTAGCAAGATGGTAGCGACAGAAAAAACAACAGGTACAGTGAAAAACCTTTCTTTTTAGTAAACTCTGTGTACACAAACATGGTTCTCAATCCTGGAGTTCATGTGTAGAGCCCCTGGTGATACTTGGAGCAAAGTTTCAGTGTTTTCAGTGTTTGTAGTGGTTTCACACAATCAAAGAAGTACCCCAAGGTCTACCATTCAAAAGGCCATTTGACCCAAAACGAAAATACTGTACATTGTAAAAGTGGTGTTCCGTCCTAATTATGCTTTTAAACTAAAGTTTGACTGGGTACATTCACAAAAAGACCGTAGGTTGCATTTTGGCAAGAGTTACGCTTTAACCTGCCCTGGAGAGTCCGTTAGCCCGTGACTCATTGTCACAGCTTTCTTGCTTTGTTGTTTGCCTAAAATAGCATTCATTCATTCAATCATAATTTATACTGAAATATCATTGAGGGGCAGCCCTCATTTACAATGACATTGAGTCAGTAAACAAAGACAGCACAGAACATGCGTAACACCATCATGAGAACAGAGAAAGATGCTGAAACATTGGAAAACCAATTTGATAAACAGATCAGGACAACCAGGATGAAAAAGTAATACAACTACGTAAAGCTATTACAATTAGACGTTTAGAGGGCCAAAATCAGTTTCCTAAAATGTCCAAAAGGCACAAGTGAGTTGATTTTAAGAAAGTGTTGTATTTTGTTCCATGAGTCAGGTGCAGTGAAACTAAAAGCAGTTTTTCAGAAAAAGTTCAGAGCAAGCTTGTGGAACATGAAGTAAAAGGCAGTCAGCAGAGCGAATCTGATAATGTCCCTCTGAATGACGAAAGTAGATCTGTAAGGTAAGATGGCAGTTTTCCAAAAAAGAGGCTTGGCAATACCAGTGAGTATCACGTCTTTCTCAGAGAGAAACCCATCCAACCCTGTCATATAAAATACCATAGACCTTACTGGTTATAAATCTCAAGGCGGAGTCTAGGGAGTTAAGAGTTGTTATCAGTACAATGTGAATTTACACAGGTCTGTAATGTTAGTTCAACCTTTAAGTACTTTTGTGAAAAGCCTTGTATTGCAGGGAGAGCAAAAGTAGCAGTGCCCATTTAATTCAGTCAATGGGAAGGACAAAAAACAAGTTGCAGTCCCTACTGTTAACTGAAGACAGTGAGAATACCTACACACTGTTTATGGTCGTATATACACAGCAACCAACCATCAAATATGTAAATCGTGTTTTGCATTGTTGGTGTAAGATCCCATGAGTGATTATGGTATTTTTTTCATCCTAGCCATAGAGGAAAGAAAAAAATGACAGCACAACATCAACAAAAGGTTTTGTTATACTGATGTGTATGATAAAGTCTTAATCTAAGGCATATATAATCCAGAGTGGAGCAATCTGTCTGACATAGATGAGGAGTAGACAGTAACCACACCTTCAACCTGCCTGCCAAACACATGCATGCTCAGTCATAGACCTTAGTTTGGGAAATCCCCCTTAACTCACTCATCCCAGCACTGGAGAACCACCGTGACTCATGCGCACACACACATACACACACCATCCTGTCCACTATGAGTCACCGCTGAGACCTCTTCTTCCTAGAAGCCCCCGTTCAATCTCAAACCCACATTACACTCAGCACTGCCGAGGTCTCCAAGGAGACACAACACATAACAACGAACAGTTCAGACCTCTTAGACAGTGAAATCTAACAGCAACACTTGTTTCTAGGATACTTTCTGTTAAAGTAAGCTGTGTTTGTTTATTTTCAATGTGCACTGACAGCCATATGGCATAAATTCCAGTAATGTAAGGTCTTCTTCTACGGTAATTTTGTTTTATTTTTATCATTGAAACAGCTTTGTGACCTGGATAAGTCTGTTTCTGCTCAGGGCAGCTTTTCATAAGCACCAGGCTTTATGTCACTAGTGAGGGTGTGAGCACTCAAGCTTTAATCACCCAACACATAAACAATCATACAGCTACTCAGTGTTTGCCATGCTGCGTGCATCTTAAGAACACGCAGAATTACCATACATACAGCTGAGATTGTTGACACGAGACCCAGCTGCTTATGAATGTTACTCTTTACTAATTTTCTATTTTGCATTTTCCGATTTTATCGAATGATGTAGCTGCAACAAAAAACCTCTGCTGCTCGTTTTTTTTTCCTTTTGCGTTGTATTCATTTTGAGCATGTAACATTCAATATAAAACAAGACAACAGCTGTTGTTGAAAACACATCCAACAAAACAGAAAAAAAGGTTAAAGAGAAAGAATAACAATTGATTTCATTAGTGTATTTCCTTAATTTACATGCATGAAAAGAAATAGGTTGAAGTTCAAAACTGTTTACAGTAATTAAATCATTTACAAAAACTCAATACACTCATAAAGCTTGACATACTTATATATTAATGTTCTTATCAAACTGATTAAACAGCCCTCATGCAAATAGTTAAGGTGTGCTGATGAAGTCATTAGGGTGGCAGTATATTGGCTAAAGGGCAGATGGCACTGACTGAAATCTCGTGTGAATACAGACGGAGTTACTTCTGGCCGTTGACCGACAGTTACCCCAGCCTCTTACAACTGCCAGTCACGTCCATTGACATGTCACGTCCTGGTGGTTGTAATTGGAAGTGTCTCTTAAAGGGAAACACATCTCTGTTTCTCCTTTCCACCAGTATCTCTCTGTGCCGTTGAACCTCTCCTCTCTGCTGTTTACGGCCATCTATTTCGAGGGCCAGGATGTTATGTAAGAGGAGAGGGGGGGAACCAGTCAGGTTTACAGGAAGTCAGATGATGTTTCAGTTGTGTTGCCATGGTCACTGAATCTGTGTCATGCTGTGCTTCTGTTGAGGTCCCTAACCATATCCTGTTTAAATGGTTTTACAACAGGATATTAATAAGGCTTTCTGGAAAGCTATTTTTGTTTCTAATAGGATTTCAACTTTGTGTACATATTTGGATGTAACACAAAAGTAACTTAAAATAGGTCATATGGGATTTACAGCGTTAGAATGTCGTACTTTAAGGGAAGAGAACTTACCAGAACAAATGGGACACGGTGAGAATAGATGGGAGACGATGGTGAGAACACTTCAGATCAGATAGACAGCTAGAACAGAGATTACTTAGATCAGTTTCACTGCAGGATTAGTGGTGGTTAAGCTTTGGTTTTTGTGTCACTGGGTTTTCTCTAGAAGTCCCTACTGACTTGTGCCAGCTAAATTAATAATTATGATCACACATTTTATCACGGTATGATATTCTATCGATTCTTTGGACAACGATACAATGTTTACTGAGACCACAAAGTCTGCCACTATACAATTTTGATTAATTTCAGGGGGCCTGAAATGAGACGATACATAATTCCATTTATATTATGTTTACAGTAAGTAACTAAAATATAATTGGACTAAGCTCTTCCATACATTTACATTAAAACGAACTACTTTAATAAAAAAAAATTAAGATGACGATGTGAATCAATATTTTCACTTTGTATCGATAATATTGGACCGTTGAGGATTGAATCGATATATCAGATCGATATATCATTACACCCCAAGTATGTTCAACCTAATATGTTATTGAGTTAGGCTGCTTTGTGACAAGATTACTAACTTGTCTCCGTGTCTGTGAACCCCCTACCCCATATAGGCTGACTCTGGATACGGCTCCGAGTCCAGTCTGCGGAGACATGGCTCCATGCTCTCTCTCACATCAGCCACCAGCGGTTTCTCTGCCACCTCCACATCCTCCTTTAAGGTCAGTTTTCTGGGTAATGTTAACTCTGGCTGAGGAAGTTATTGGCTTCCATTTTGTATCTGCAAACATGATGTTTTGTCTGTTGTTTTAAGGCAACCACGCAAGCGGTTTCTTTTTTCCACATGTACTGGAATGGTTGACTTGTGGTTTAATATAAACAAAGGGCTGACAACTCTGTTGCTTTTTTTTATTTTTTATTTTTTTAGAAGGGTCACAGCCTGAAAGAGAAGCTGGCAGAGATGGAGACCTTCAGAGATATCTTGTGCAGGCAGGTGGACACGCTTCAGAAATACTTTGACAGCTGTTCAGACGCCGTGTCTAAGGATGAGCTGCAGAGGGATAAAAGTAAGACCCACAGACACAGACACTTCTTCTAACCAATTATTTTGTTACTCTCTAGGGGATCTGATTTTTGTGCTTTTAGACAAGAAGTGAAGATTATTTTATTGTGAAAATACCACTTTCCTGTGGTAGTCGATTAACTGAAAATTAATAAGCGACCTTTGATCATTTTGGATAAGTGCTCCAGTCGTCAGGTTTTTAAGCCAAAATGGATTTAATTCTTTTGTCATTTGAGAGTAAACCAAATGTACAACTATTTAAAGATGGCACATGCAAGAAATTTCTACTTTTAAGCATTTTACAGACAAAACAATTATTATTATTATTATTATTAACCAATAGATAAATAGATTTAAGAAAACAGTTTGTTGAAGCCTAGTTTGTTTCGTCCCGTAGCTGTTGCATCAGGTCTAGCAATGTGCGGACATATTGGAATGGTACAGCGTGACACAAAGCTATATCTGGGAACCAAAAATGAGAATTGATTATATAGGAAAAGGCTAACCTATTTGTTGCAAGACACTGATCTGTCAAAGAGAATCTTTGGCTTGCGTATTCCATTTATAGATTTAAAAATATATATATATATTTTGAGTGCAGAAGGAACGTGCACTGAATCATGTATACAGTGGTCTGTGTGTTGTGACTCAGACAGCAGTTATTCTACAAGCCCCCTCATAACCCCATCTCGGCTGGCTGAACATTTACTTATGGCAGCCTGCACTGGGAGATTGTGGATGACCACATTGAATGAAGCCCTCCTTTTGTTCTCCTCACCTCCCTCTCGCCGCTCACTCTCTCTCCTCCATTCTAAAGATGAAACCAGACCATTGTCATATTCTCCAGCACAGCAGATTTCTGTCAGGCTGATGGTGCGCTGTGCTGTAGCTTCAGTTGTGAATGGGTCACAGGGCGCCCCCTGCCCTGGAACGCTAGTTGGCTTTCAGTATGGGTCCTGCGAGAAATCGCAGCTACCTGTTTGCCTCTCCTCTCTGAAACTTAAATTTCGCTGTTTCCAGTCGTGGAGGATGATGAAGATGATTTCCCCAACACCCGGACAGATGGAGACTTTCTGCACAATAACAACAACAACGAAACAAAGAAAAATGTGAGTATCTTGAGTTATTCTTCTATTTCAACCCTAAATATGCATGAATATCAAGCTTAACGTTTGGAAAAAACAGCATTAGATATCGTTTGTTAAGACAGCGATAGGGCTGCAACCGACGATTACTTTCACTGTTGATTAATCTGTTGTTCATTTTCTCAAATAATCAATTGCTTGTTCCTTCTCTAAAATGTCAGAAAATGTGTTTCCCGAAGCCCAAGATGACGTCCTAAAATGTTTTGTTCACAACCCAAAAGATATTCAGCTTAGAACCTTATATATTACATATTCACATTTAACCATCTGGAATTAGAGAATTTCTGCTTTGTTTGACAAGAGAATGACTCAAACCGATTAATCGATTATCAAAATAGTCCACAATAAATGTAATAGTCTGTATGTAATCTTTGCAGCTTTAGTCAGCACAGATAAAAAATGTCTCAGTTGAAACAACCATTACTTGTACTAACTTTGGCCAACAAGAACGGTTTTGTCATAGAATGGTGATTGAGAAAATGTCTTTTAGCTATTTCTTTTTTTAAACTGATGCTCCATATGTTGTATGTCCATACGTTCCTCCATATTTAATATATTTTCTTAAGATGCTAAGGAATGATCTTAACTGAAATGACAAGAGAATTTTAGGTTAGGAACTTACCCAACACTAGCATTTGTTTTAGTCCCATGCTCCTCTTTTGTGCAGTGTTCCAGTCCTTGAGCCCCAAGGGAATCAATGGCATAGACTTTAAGGGTGAGGCCATCACATTCAAGGCCACCACAGCGGGGATCCTGGCTACTCTGTCCCACTGTATCGACCTCATGGTGAAGAGAGAAGACAGCTGGCAAAGAGGGTCGATAAGGTTTGGATCTAATTAGCTATGTTTCATCCACTTACCTGAAAGAAAGCTTGTGTTACTTTTGGATTTTTCAGACAATAGTAATTGATTTTCTTCTATTATCTACAGTCATCTACTACAACAACAACAACAAAAGCTGCAGGAGAAAGTTATTGTAGAATCTATTTAATGATACTGTATTTCTGTCCGCGTAGGAGATGGAGAAGCGGAGAAGGATAGAGGATGGCTATAAATCAGCCCTCAATGAGTTGAAGAAAAGCCTCAGTTTGGAGGCCCAGATTATGAGGTGAGGTATAAAAGTTGTCCGCAATGCAGCATTAAGTTTGTGTTGTGATAGCACTTCTGAACTAACGTTCCTTTCCCCATATTGGCAGGAGGGTCCAAACAGCCTCATCAATGAGGATGAGTTTTTCGATGCAGTTGAAGCCGCTCTCGACAGACACGACAAAATAGAAGAACAGGTAAGCAAAAGATCAGATGCAGTATTTTTACCACTAAGGTGATGTCAGATAAAAGCAATGAGATACTTTGAAGGCAGTAGTATATTAAAAAAAATGAATAAATAAAAAAAAAAAAATAATAATAATAATAGTAGGGCCGTCAATTAGGGGTGGTAATCACCAGATGCCTCCTGATACGATATCATCACGATACTTATGCCACGATCGATATTATTGCGAGTTTAAACATATTGCAATATTCTGCAATATATTGCAATTTAATCACCTTTTTCAACTTTGAATTTTTCCCAATTTCAAAGGAAACTTTGTCACTATCTGTTTTATCTAAAAAAAAAATTTCTCTTTTGTTCATCTCACTTCAATTTTATTTCTGCAAAATGGGACTGTCAAGCGGAAGAACTGAACACATATATATACATATACTTGGCGCCTGTGTATCGACAGTATTGCAACTGAAAATATCGTGATACTATGCTGTATTGTTTTCCCCCATCCCTACCGTCAATCCAAATATTTAATCGCATAATTGTCCTTAGTTGATCACAAATTAAGCTCCCTTTTTTATCTGTTCTGAATGTACTTTAAAAGGATATTTTTCACGTTTTTAATGCTTTTATCAACATGAATGCTCTTGATGGGAAATATAACACGCCTCGGCTTCACAGTTTGAAAATATTATTGGTAACACTCTATAGATATTGTTTTTTGTCTTTGGTGTGTTGCTTCGCACTTGTTGTGCTTTCCACATATTATTTTATTAGTTTTTGTTCCAAATAAAATAAAGAAAGAAAGAAAAACAGAAAGATAAAGGTCCGGAGGGAGTTTTTTGTAAGTAAACGGTGATGCTATAGCAAGAGCAGAGTGCAGGATTTTTTTCCTTTGCCCCAAGTTTATATTTTCCAACGCACAAAAAGAATTTTTGGATGTGAGAGTTGTTTCTCCAAAAAATGTGCGTGTGTTGATCGCGCGTCAAAAGAAATCTGTGGCGTTAAAAGAAGTTTGCCTTCACTCGTTATTATCGCAATCATTTTGATAGCCCTAAAAACAAAAAAAAACAGTGAAACAATCATTTCTGCACATGTTTTTTTATTTTTATTTAAAAGTGTTGTGCTTTGTTTGTGTCCAGTCTCACACTGACAAAACGAGGATACAGCGATCCAGCCCAGTCCCTCCCGGAGACGTTTATTCCAGCACCGGCACGCACAGATTTGCTGACAAGGTAGTCCAACCCTTTACTCTCTAAAACTGCAATACAAGCTACTTTCATCAGTCCACCTGTCCCCCCTCCATTTCTTCACGTTCCTTATTTTTCTCATTTCTTTTCAATTTGACATTTTTTCCTTTTGTGTAACTCTTCCTCTCCTCCATTTTTTTCCCCCTCTCCATCACCCCCTCTATTCGTCCCTGTAGCCTCATATTCAGTCCTCCCCTGTTGTGATAGTCAGCGCCCCTCCTAGTGACGTCCACAGATTCAGCGCTGAGGTAACTCACTGTCCAGGCTCAGCCAGTCCCCCTTCCTCTGTGTTTCACCCGTCTACACTAAACACCACATTTGCATTGCTGTTGAATCCCCAGTAACTGCTGTAAGAATCATGAACACACAGGAACTCACTGGAGCAGCACGACGCATCAGCTCCCCTTTTTTATCTGTGTGAAATAACTGTTACTGTGCTACCAGGTGGGGCTGGGCGACATGGAGAAAATCAGAAATCGCCGTATTCTTGACCAAATGCATTGATATTTTGACAATATTGTAGAGTTGAGAATTGGTGCTTTCACTAAATATTTTACAATGAGATTTTAAATAATCATTAATAAGGTTTCAAGTGACAATATAGAAAAAAAAAAGAATTTTTCCCCCAGCTATATATTGACTATTTTTACATGCATGCACAAAACCAGTCTGTCCTGTAAAAAAATGCCCCCCAAAAATGTTGGATAAATTATCACATTGAATTATTGCCCAGCCCTACGAGCAGGTCTGTTGGTCAGGTCTATGCAACTAACAGTTTGACTATAAACTTGCTTTAACATGGAGTCTTTGGGTCCTCCAGTGTTTCTTTTGCCACCCGATTTTTGTCCGTTTTAGTCCAAAAAACTGAACCCTGTAGAATGGACAGTGTATCATTAGGTGCCGCTTCTTCTGCTTTGGCCACATTGAACTTGTAACGTATGCGGATCGATGTGCTGCGGAATGTATCTTTTAACCGGCTACACTGGCTACACATGCACATGGCGTAGGATTGCTTGCGAGACGTAGAGCTTTTTGGATTGATTCTTCAGTTTTTTGGAGCTGGCACAGCGCTGTGAAAACGACAATTTACTGTCAGCTGTTATCAGAGGACACATGGGAGGGAAACAAGATATAGAAACAGAAACTCTTAAAAAGGAAACTGCCAATACACTCGTCGACATATAGACAATTTATGATTCATTTCTGTGTCAAAGGGCCGGGGTTTTAAAAATATACTGTAAATAGAAGACTATCCTATTTTTACGCTTGTAGAGCGGATCTCTGCCGTGCATGCATCTGACGCTGCTCTGGTGTACAGTGTAGCCAGTTTCACTGATTACAGTGGAGCGTAGTGTTGGAATGTCCCGCTACGCCTGCACTGTAGTCGGCCTGTAAGCAGTGTTCATGCCATGCTGATATCTAAGGGCCTTTTCACGTTGTCATTAACCGACCTCGCATCGCGTTTCTGTCCCTGGCCTTGTGTTACAGGTGGAGGAGCTGGTGCAGAATCACATGACCTACTCCCTGCAGGACGTCGGCGGAGACGCCAACTGGCAGCTGGTTGTAGAGGAAGGTGAAATGAAGGTATGAGGAGGTTTTTATTCAGGTTTGTCTGTATGTTATACTTTCCCTGAGTCATACACTAAATTTTTAAGTTTTGGGTAAATTGACTTAAACCTTAAAATAACGCATCTGGAATTCACTGTTCAATTCAATTCAATTTTATTTATAGTATCAATTCATAACAAGAGTTATCTCAAGACACTTTACAGATAGAGTAGGTCTAGACCAGATTAGGTCTAGACCACACTCAGAATTGAACCACAGTATTTTATTAACCCAAATCAAAGCTAACAACATATACGCACATTGGAAAACATGATTATGAAATGACTTCACTACAGCTGGAAAGATGAATCGATTTAGTTGTCAACTATTAAATCAGTTGGCAACTATTTTGATTAATTGATTAATAAATTTGAGAAATTCACAGATTCCAGCTTCTTGAATGTGAATATTTTCTAGTTTCTTCACTCCTCTGTGACAGTAAACCCAATATCTTTATGGACAAAACAAGACGTTTGAGGACATCGTCTTGGGCTTTGGGAAACACTGAGCAATATTTTTTACCATTTTCTGACATTTTACGGACCTAGAAAACAGATTTTAACAATTAAAATAACCTTTAGTTGCAACCCCAGATTTCACTTCACGTTCAATTTTCTGTCTGTGTAGGTGTACAGGAGAGAGGTGGAGGAAAATGGGATTGTTTTGGACCCGCTGAAGGCCACCCATTCAGTAAAGGGGGTGACCGGTCACGAGCTCTGCCACTACTTCTGGGACACGACCTACATAGCGACTGGGAGAGTAGGTCTTCCAACGCTGAAGCAATGCTAGTTCAAATCTATTTCTTACGATTGATGATATGATTATGAAAGGTTTTAATTGCTCCCATGTTCTCTGCCTCTTTTAGCCACTATCGAAAGCTTCAATGTTGTTGAGGCGCTGTCGGACAACGCAGCGATCGTTTATCAAGCACAAGGTAAGAGCTGGAAGATCAGAAACTAAACAACCACGACAGTGGAACGGATCCGTTTGGTATCAATGTATATCAAGGTTTCCACTGGGTTTAAAAAAGTGTAGACCTTAAAAAGTCTTCAATAAGCTGGAGTTTTGGTTTTGTCTAGGTCTTAAATAATTTTACAGGTCTTAATTTTCCTACGTCCATGCAACCCTACATCTAACTCTCTTCTTTTAAACCATGTAAACTTATTCTGGTACAACCTCAAAATACAATTATGAACCTGAAAATGAGCACATTGAAAAGGTCTTAGAAAAAGTCTAAATTGTGATCCGTTGAATGTAAAATGATAATGGTAAATGATAAATAATGTGTGTGCTTTAGCGGGTGTGGCCTGCATCTCAGAGAGACGTGCTGTACCTGTCCGCCATGAAAAGATCCTGGCCAACAACGAGAATGACCCAGACACCTGGCTGGTCTGCAATTTCTCCGTGGATCACGACGACGCACAGGTGAGTTATCAAGTCCTTTCAGATCCAGTCGAGGTTTCAGACGCCATGCGAGGAATCACTTGAGATTCAGGATGAGAATCCTGCTGCTGCCTTTTTTTTTTCTCTTCATTCCCCATCCTGTCATCCCACAGCCATCCAACAAGTGTGTCCGTGCCAAAATCAACATCGGCATGATCTGTCAGACCCTGGTCAGCCCACCAGAGGGAGATAAAGAGATCAGCAGAGACAACATCCTGTGTAAAATCACCTACGTCGCCAACGGTGTGTATCTGTCTGTTCTTCTGGCTTCAGTTGATGAATTCAGTCTATCATTCAGTAGTATCTGGAAAAGGGCATATGAAAGTTTTACATTTACAAAAAGTCTAATTTATTTTTTTATTTGTAGCATTTGATATTGACATTTTAAGGACTCTCTCCACACACACACACACACACATACATACACACACACACACACACAAAATAGAAAACCATTTTGACTGATTGTGACGTGCTCATTGTTGCTAAGTAAAGTTGTGTGTCCTGTGTCTGTGCAGTGAATCCCGGAGGCTGGGCTCCGGCCTCCGTGCTCAGGGCCGTGGCGAAGAGGGAGTACCCAAAGTTCCTCAAGCGCTTCACCTCCTACGTCCAGGATAAAACGGCTGGCAAACCCATCTTATTTTAAGGCGCACAGGTAACGCACAGGAGCTCGGTTAACCCTGTTCCTAGGGCGAAAACTGCATATTTTACCAATGGATAGTTGTCAATTTTGCACCCTGCTTCTGAATCTTTAGTCGGTGCCTACCTTGAAAAAAAAAAAATGCTAACATGAAGCATGTCCATCTTTCCAGTGTGGAGACACAAGGACAGTACTGCACATGAGGCTTTGAGGACCCAGTGTCTTCAGACTGACTGCTGCTCTGCTGCCGTGACCAGACAAGTTCCTCCACGTGGTTTCCCCCTCTCCAAGTTCTTAGTTAGTTCTAGTAGGGGAGGAAGCGTCACAACGGCACCCTCTGGTGGCTGCATTCAAACATCTGCCAGACAACCCTTTAACCTCTGAAAGACATTCATGAAAGACACTCTTGAGTTATTTGAAAAATGACAGTGAAATTCTGACTTATCATAATCATTTCAAGTGAAATTACTACTCGTTTCCCCTTCATTGTGAAAAGGGATCATCTTTAGAAGACAATAACAAAGCAGCGTTCTTTTTTTTAGTGGTTGAAAAAAAGCCTAACAAGGTGCTCCTCTTTAATGCAAGTGTGAGCCAATAGCATCAGAACAGCGCCTGAGAAAACGTTAAGAAGCCTTTATTGATGTGACTAATCCATTGCAGAGAGATTATTTTTTAAATACGCACCAACGTGTTTGCTCTACACAGGCCTTCCTCAGGGGACTAACCAGAGATACAAACAGGAAGTATATAGGGCACAGACAGGAAGTGACATCATATTCAAGCATAGTAAAAACACAACATGCAGTTACAATATATGAAAAGTTTTTATATATATATATATATATATATATATATATATATATGTATGAGAGATTATTTTGAGTTGTCAACAACTTTCCTGAGATGAATGCACCCATCAGTCGGCCCGGTCGACCTTCCCCCATGAAAGCTCTCGCAGCATCTTTCATGTAGACGACTGACTTGTCATTCCTCTCCATCTCTTTTCCTACAGATGTCTTAATATATAAATGTATGTATGTTCTATAAGAGCTTTGTAAAAAAGAAACAGATATTTGCTAATAGACTGAACTATTTTTTTCTTGCCATTTATAGTTCCTATTTTGTGTTCGATATTTTTTCTTCATAACTAGTAATTTCTCAGCTTCCTTTTTTTAAGCTGCTAACTTTCGCTAGTGAAATCTCACTATGATTGATTAAGTCCAGAGGGCTGTCATCGTCTCATGACCCCTATGATGTAAGACTTGACCTCCTTGACGCCGCCCCTCCCATGAAAACACCTCCCGTTGGTGCTGACGGAGCGGCGAGCCCAGAGGAGTTTTTCATATATTTAATGTACAAAGCTGAGTTCATGCACATTGTTTGGCTTTCTAATTGTGTCATTGTGAAATGTCGTGGTGTCATAGCACATATTTTGAATGAATTTCAAATAGTGTCCCTTACATTTCTCTGAAAGTCAGAGAATGCCTAAAGCCGCCTACACAGAGTTGCTCTCCGCGTACCGCTAGGTAGGGCGTCATCGCGGCTGGCAAGAAAGCAATTTCCGTTGCTAGGTAATGACATGCTGTTATCTTATTGGTTGCGCTTTTGAAAGGTCAGCGGCAACTTGGTCAAAGTTCAAATAATTTGAACTCCGAGTGGTAGCGCAGCGCATAGTTGGCCGCCACCGCCTCCACCATGGGAAATCAATGGAACGGCCGGCGCAATGCGGTTTTACCGCCTATCATGTGTAGGCAGCTTCACCGTAAGAGGAGAATCTAGTTTCTGACGGCATAAAGGGTGCTGTTAGTGCGCCTATGAAATCACTAGTGCCTCATGGCTCAGTTCCCCTTATTTTCCCTTCTAGGAGTCCATTTGAAACATGTCCTACAATATATTTACTGAATGAACTAGGTGATACTCAATGTGGGATTTCCCACAGAGATCTAGCAGAATATTTTTACAGGTTCTAGTATTATTCAGACGTACTGTAAGATACATTTCAATTTAATTTCAGTATAAGCATCGCAAACCTCAACATTTCTGTTTCTGGTTTTTGTAAAATGTGATATGTTCTGACAGTTTAGAGTCTGAAACCATCTTGTTGATACAGTCAAGTTTGGTCTTTGTATCTTCAGTCTAAAAATGTCAGTGCAGAGCTGCAAAGTCCTGAGTTTAGTAAACCTCCACTCTGAAGTACTTTTATAGAAACAGTGTACGTACATTTTCGTAATTAGAGGTTTTATTTGCTCATCCTGTTACATTTTAAAGTTAGCTGTTAAAGCTGTAACTCTGGACTTTGCAGTTTTAGTTGGCTGAAATGGAGTTGGCCTATGGAATTTAGTTCCCAATTTAGGCCCAATCATTTTCCAGACAATACTGTTGAAAGTACTTAAATACATTTCTGGTACTAGTTCCACCTGTGAACATGTCCAACATTTTCCTTGGGTTATATGATATACGTGTAGTTATTTTCCTCCGCTCCTGAGCCTTTGATTGTTGAGCTTAGAGCAGAATGAGGTGGGTGAGAATGAAGCCAGATGATACACGGCCTCTCGGCTGAGTGGAAAACAAACCAGGCTGAAGCTCTTTCACCTAAAGCAGACATTTTCTAATTCAAGTAGCTGAATGTAATTAGAAAAACTTTTTTTTGTAAATAATTTCTTCATACTAATGCTGTGGGATCAACTTACAAATGTACTGTGACAGCGTCTACTTCTGCTGCCATTTTAAAAGTTAAATAAAGTTTATCCTGTATCGTTTATTGGTTTGTGTGAGAGAAGCTGGTTCTGTCACAGAAGTAAAGGCTGGACTACAACAGAGCAGTTTGTGAACAGTGTTTTCTGTTGGAGATGGTAAGTCCCTTTGGGGGAGGACTGGAAAGGGAAAAACATAACATAACATGAGCACTTTAAGAGGGAACATATGTAATTTATTTTTTAAATAAAACATAGTACAATCTTTTAAAATTGAATATTCTAACTTCTCCAAGACATACTGGATGTAAGGCCACAGCTGAGCTTCACTGTTTTTCAAAAAAGGAAACCAGAACCTGCAGGATTAACTTCCACCATGCCAATAAATCCTTCAAATCGTTCAACACATAATATATCATGAAAGTTAATTAAATTAGTAAATATGGCTTTGATTTTCCAGGGATCTTATTTGCCGTAACACAAAGAAAACAACCTGCCTTTAACAAGTCACTTTGTGACAAAAACCTCTGTTGGAAGGTGCTTTTATTCCCCCTTCCATTAGCCACAGTCCTACAGTATACACAGTATACGGTAGCACCTTGAATCAGTTAAGGGTTGTGCAAGTGATATCCTACAACACTGATTAACAACTTACATTTAGGCAGAAAGTTGGCATTTTAAACTGGAGCAAACATCACCTGTAGCAGTAACCTGCTGCCATCTGCTAGCTTTTGGCAAGTGCAAACTTGCTGGTGACAACTTCTCTCCATGCATTTTGAAAAACATACAAGGATTAATGTGGAAGTTATGTCATCAGATTGTTTGATAGGAGACGCAATTTGCTTTTGGCTGAACCACTCTTAAGAGGCACAGGATACGTGTTCAAGACGTGCAGCATAGTGGACTTTATACAATCTAAACAACATCAATAATTCACAGCTGTCAAAGATCCAATAACAAAAACAAGTGCAATGTTCAGTTGCAAACAAATAAGTCCCTCAACATAATATCCCAAACCAAAAAGTCTGTATGCAATCAGTGGGGCGACACACAAGGCAGGTAAGCACACGTTGGCTGTGGTCTTCAGCGTGTTGGGTCTGGTTATTAGTCTTTAACGTCTGGACGTCCTCCACCCACAACGCTCCCTTCAGAACTACGTCATTAGGAGACGATTCAATCCTCTCAGTTCTTACTGTGAAGTTTTCTTCTGTTAGCTCCTCATTCAGTCCAAGTCGCCTCTATAGATGGGCCGTCAACATTTTACGTCAGGCAGCCGACTTTGATCAAGGTGTTTCTGACAGGTTTGTTTGGGATCTGGGAATAAGAACCAGGTCAAAGTCAGAAATCACAGGGAAAAGTTTTGACGTTGACAAACCACAAAGAACGGGAGTGAAATATGTAACCTGTTGTGGGCCATGTGGCTCTTGACGAGGTGTCCAGCAGCTAAAGCGGCCATCAGGGAGAGCTCCCCTGCCAGAACCGTGGCACAAACCACTCGTGCCAGCTGACGGGCGTTATCGCCTGGCTGGTTGGAACTGGTACCTTGGACACCGAGCATCTACAGACAGATGGATACAGCGATTGGGTTAAATCAGCACATCACTGTCCCTGGCTGCAGGGACATCACCCCCGACTAGGGCTCTCTACTTACAGTGTCTCACTGCTACATGGCTGCAAGTCACTGATGCAATGAATGTCATCTGAGGGTTGAAACTTCCAAAGATTATTTATGTTCAGTACGCATGTACCCATTTCAAGTTTATATTTCAACTTTAAAGTTCTCAGTCGGAGTACATGATATCTCGACTCAATATCGTTATCGCGATATTACTTTGCACAATATTATATTGAAAGTGTCGGGATATGTTTGCAATATTTTGTTTATTTCGTGGAGCGCTCGTCCCATCCATTGGCTGTGTGGCTTAGTTTGTGTTTCATTTACGTGACAAACCCTACGTGTGTGCATATTTTGACTGTCAGTGTAAGTGAAGAAATACAGCGACTTGGGAAAGTTTACACACCCATGCTAAAGTTGATTAAAAGAGGAATAAAAAAACAAAAAAACAACATATTTTGGAAATTGATCTTAATGCCTTAATTCAAAAGAATTAGGAAAATCCAACCTTTTAAGGACACCAATTTTCTTTGTGAATGAATAATGTATTATAAATAAATAAATGTTCTTCCTTAAAATACAGGTTGCATAAGTATACACACCCCAATGTTAAATTCCCATAGAGGCAGGCAGATTTTTATTATTAAAAAGCCAAATATTTCATGGATCAGGATACTATGCATCCTGATAGTTTCCTTGGACTTTGGAATTAAAATGTTGGACCAGTCCAATATGACCATCAGTTGAAATAAACCTTGTGTTGTAAGAAAACTTGTTTAACTTGTTATGAATCTATTCTGATGCGTTTTCCCGTAACTTTTGTAATTTGACATATGTTTAAAAACAGCGAAATTAATATCGATATATTCATAATCAATGTCGCAATTTCACATTTTGTCAATATCGTGCAAGACCTAGTCTCAGGTGATTTACCACTATGCGTCTTTCAAGAGCGTTTTTGTCAGTTAAATAAATCCTTTTTCGTACTAATGTGCTTTCAATTCATTAATTAAAACAAAAAAAACTACTGTGAAATGACATTTTTAGCATTTAAACTTCATAAAAAATAAATAAAGAGTATAGATGGCTTTACCTGCAGACAAGCCTGCTGTGGAGCCAGGTTGGTGCCCCCTCCCACAGTGCCCAGCTCTATGGAGGGCATAGTGCAGCTGATGTACAGGTCTTCCCCCTCTGGACCAGCAGGCTCCATCAGCGTGATACAGTTGGAGCTCCCACTGTCTGAGCCGGGTCCTACAGCAATATCACTCAGTAATCAATCAAAATGTATTTATATAGCACTGTACAGCAACCAGCAGGTATTTAAAGTGCTTTACATCAGCAACCAAGTACAAAACAACACATCATACCATAAAAAGAATGAAGCACCAGTACTAAGCCATTCTAAACAAATAGGTTTTGAGTTTAGACCTAAAAAGAGCTACTGTACATCTGTAATAATGTGAATATCAGGGGGTAACGTGTTCCAGAGTCTTGGGGCAGCAACTGCAAAAGCCTGATCACCCCCCATACACATACTTGTGTTGGTCATTAAAAAAATCTATTCTATGTTATGCCATTTTAATATTCAGAAGTTCCATTTCAATGTTTTCTGTCATACTGACATGTCACCACAAAAGTAGTAGTCTCTTATCGAAATACAATATTTTGTGTAGCACGGGACAAGGGCTGCAACTAACAATCTGTGGATTATGTTCTCAATTAATCAATTAGCTGTTTGGTCTATAAAAGGCCAGAAAATTGTGACTAATGTCCAGGAGGATGTCCTCAAATGTCTTGTTTTGTCCACAACTTCAAGATATTCAGTTCACTGTCACAGAGAGAAGAAACTAGAACATATTCACATTTAATGAGTTTTACTTTTTTCACAGAAAATGACTCAAACGGATTAATCGCTTCAAAATAGTTGGCGATTAATTTCTAATCAAGTTCACAGATAACAGCTACCTCTGATATTTTCATTATCTAGCCCAGGTACTGTGTTAGAGCTCAAAGTCACTACTCACTAGGAATATGTGCCATTTCACCATTTAAACAATTATCTTGATTCTTAACCATCTGGATTTTACCACATTGTTCTGTGAGATGCAGAAACGAAAGGCGTAAACATGTCGAGTGATCCATTACCTGTCCACAGGCGATGTAGATGGCTGCTACAATGTTGGCGGCATGAGCATTAAAGCCCCCGATACTGCCAGCCATGGCCGAGCCCACCAAGTTCTTGTTGATGTTCAGATCCACCAGAGAAGCTGTGCTGCTTTTCAACACCTACAGACATATTAATGCATTGTTTTAGTAAGAAACGTATGCTTTTACAAAAGGAAAAGAACCACAAGCACATAAAAACTGTGGACACTGTGATTTGACTCATGGGTGATGTATTGTCAAGTCTGTGACGTAACTTTGAGTTCCAACCTTCAACTGGCAGGCAAATTCATCACAGCATTTTAGTTGTTAGCATTGTGGGTTATAAGCAAGCAAGCAGGTAAATTCCAATCTAGAATATAAAGCGTTTTGTTTACCTCTCGGACCACGCTGGCAGGGATGGTGGCCTCACACACAGCAGACTTTCCCCGACCCAGGATCCAGTTTATGGCAGCAGACTTCTTGTCGGTGCAATAGTTGCCACTGACTGACAGCACCTCCACGTCTGGATACTGCTGCCGGAGTCTGTGCAGAGCCTGTTCAGTCCCCTGGGAAAACACAGCACGTATCGTTTTTGTTTTTTAAAAGCGATACTAGTTTTCTAGGACATTTATTAGCAGTTTATAAAATAACCAATATTTGGAATTACATTGAAAATCTTTAACTCAAAGTAAAGAACGCTTTAATTAATTAACTATCAGTTATCAGGCAAATGAAACACTGATACAGATGATCTGCAAACTGCCAAAAAACGGGCCAATAATCCGTCTATCCCTAATAAAAATGTACAGACAAGAGAGGCTGCATTAAAATTGCATTGACTGCTGCGCAAGGTTTGGTCGTACCTTGGAGAGCATGTTCATGCCCATGGCGTCTCCTGTCTGAGACTGGAAGCGAATGTACAAGTTCCTCCCTGCTAAGCCCACCATGAGCTTCTCCAGTCGAGCAAACCTGCCAGGAGCAGATAGTTCTGTATGATCTGTATGTCCTTCAATACTGCAATAACATGTTTCAGGTGTGACCAAAGGATATGGAAAAAGCTACAATCATTCTATGAGTGTTTCCACTGACCTGCTGGTCTGGTCAAAAACCTCTTTGATCATGCTGAATCCATCCGAGGTCTCGAGCCAGACTTTGACCTCTGCAGCCCGGCATGCTGAGGGCAGCCTCACCACAGGACCCCTGGTCATACTGTCAGCTAGGATCCTGCTGTGGCCGCTCAGCTGGACAGGAAAGATAAAGTGAGCACAGCACAGCACAGCACAGCACAGCACAGCACAGCACAGCACAGCACAGCACAGCACAGCACAGCACAGCACAGCACAGCACAGCCACACACACACACACACACACACACACACACACACACACACACACACACACACACACACACACACACACACACACACACACACACACACACACACACACACACACACACACACACACACACACACACACACACACACACACACACACACACACACACACACACACACACACACACACACACACACACACACACACACACACACACACACACACACACACACACACACACACACACACACACACACACACACACACACACACACACACACACACACACACACACACACACACACACACACACACACACACACACACACACACACACACACACACACACACACACACACACACAGCCAGGCTGGTTGTCCATCACTTACAGAAAGTGCCCTGCATCCTCTGTTAGTGCTGGCTACCAGGCAGCCCTCTGTGGTCGCCATAGGAATGTAAAACTGCTTCTCATCCAACAGAAGGGGACCAGCCACTCCAACTGGCACCGGCATGTAGCCAATCACATTCTCACAGCAAGTGCCCATCACCTACAAAATGCAGAGTAATACTTAAACATTTTATTTGTTGAAAAAATTTAATCTGCTCGTAGATTAGACAGCATTGAAAATGAAAGATATGCATGTTGCTAATACCTTGGAATAGTCGTAGTCTTTATAAGGCAGAGAAGCCAAAGCAGAGAGAACAGGCAGTTTGGATGAAAGCATTTCCCTCCTGATGGCCACGCCCCTCTCTGGAGTCTCCAGGACAGCTTCCAGTTTGTAGTTCAGGATGTTACGTGAGGTAACCAGGTTCATCACCTCTTTGTTGCTGAGAAAACGGGCCCCCCTCTGAAAAACCAGCAAGGGCAGACCAGAAATTTCTTAAACATTCAGACAAATACAGTCTTCTGCAAGGATTTCCACTTCCTCTGGGAGTTTACCTGAGGATCAGAAAGGATGGCCATACATTCCTCCAGTGACCGGGTCTCAGTATTACAGCTACTATGAGGAACGCGTGTTGTCGGAGCAAAAGAGTCCCCTAAACCTGAAACACAAAAGCTGTTCTCCGCGGAGGCTGCTGGAGGCGGAGTCACCTCTGTTTTGGGGAATCACAAGAGACAAAAGTCAACAAAGCAGTGATTTCATCCGTGAGTAAAGACATTATAAAGCTTGCAGGACCAATTATAAGTCTCACCCGTTTCTCTGAATGCCGTGCCAGCCTCAGGGGAAAGTTTAGAGTCTGACACCGCTGGCGAGGTAGGGTTGGTTGCTAAGGTACCGTTCATGGTTGTCTGGGGTTTCGGGGCTGGAAAGTCCCTCCTGCAGCAGTCCCCTGCCAACTTGGGCTTCTGGCTCAGAGGAGAGCTGATAATGGGACTCATGAGGGACAGGGAAGACTCTGTCTCGGTTTGCTCAAAGAAGACGTACTTCACAGCCAGGAGCAGGGCAAGACCAAGAGTTATCACCTGTTCCAGGTCCATACTGGTCAGAGGAGAACAGAGACAAAGTCATGCATCAGTAGCTTACTGCACGGAATCAATAGCAGGCAAATGTATTCATGGAATGAGGAATCTTCCTTGTTTAACCCTTTCACCTGGTGAGCTTCAGAGGCCACATAGTACCACCGCGGTCCAGTCTCTTAGCTATTGGTCCCTCCATCGGTTGTGACCTGGGTGCTCAGCTGCTAGTCGTGTGTGAGCATGAACCAAGGCCAGGCTCAGAGACTGTGGAGGATATCATCAAATAGATAGATCGGTCCTTCAGAGTGATGTTTTAGAACAGTGTACAAGGTTGACTAATAATCTTGGTACCAAGTTTTCAAATGTTATGTCGACAGAGCTGAATACAGTTTCTCACCATGATGACTTTAACTCTCTGTGTCACAGGATTGGGCTTGTTGTCCTCTTCTTCAGCCAGCACACGGGCAAAGTGGCTCAGTTGCCAGATTGGACGGCCCTCACGACTTTCCCTGGACAGCTGTACACACACACATATGCAGCATGAGCGCACACATATTTATTGTGAGAGGCAAGCAACCCATTTCAGACAATAATTCTCCCAGATGTTATATATAATCCTCACCTCCAGGACCAGGGAGACACACGCAGGGAAGAAGGTCATGAAGACCACATAATTGGCCAGGACAGACATACAGCCAAAAGAACACATGATCTCCAATTGAGGCACACCTGGAAAACAATATAAATAGGATTGGTTTAATTCCCCATTCAATTCACCTTCATCCCAGAGTATTAAAGTTAGAACATAGCTGGAACCGTTTGAGGAAAATAAATAAGTATTCCTCACCTGACATGGTGCCAATCCCAATGACCAAGCACTCAACTAGAGCATCCAGGGTGAAGGTGGGGCCCAGGATGGCCATGCCTTGGGAGATGTTCTCCCTCACCTCCTCCTATCAACAAGAAAACCGGGCCATTGCACAAGTCAATAACAACTCAATATAATGCATCCTATGAATTAGGGCTGCATCATTTATCAAATTTTGATCCTGATTTTGGCTCCCAACGACCACAAAAACAATGTAAATCGAGAAAAACAAATGTGTTTTTTCTTTTTTTTTGTATTTTATTCATTAATTATTTTCAAATGATTGTGAAAGTGCCCTACAACAGTTGATCTTATTGTGTGTTTATATGAATTACTATCTAAACATTTTAATATATTTTTTACATTATTTATTTTAAGGGGAATGCAACAAGTTCAACGGGAAAAGTATCAGTTTCACCGTTTCTTATGTTCAATAAATGCAGCACCTTTCCAAATGTTAGTGATTATTATAATAAATGATAAAGGGAAGGAGAAGCTCTCTCAGCTAGGCGTGCCTGACTCCACCTGCAGGTGGATCACTGACTTCCTGTCTGATAGGAAGCAGCATGTGAAGTGCAAATCTTTCTCCTTTCTCCTCTGCTTCTGTTTTAGTTGCAATTTACAGATACACCAAAACTTGGTGTGTGACATCACCTGAGAGTTGGAGCTGAGGGCGAACTTGGCCAATGCACAGGCTTTGGACAGGTCAGTGAGCAGGAGGAAGAACGGCAGAGCTTCACTGCAGGGTAAAGAGCCAAATGTCAATCAGGGAATGCATTGTACTATTTCACTGCAACTTGTCTACATTACTGAAAAGTCAAAACGTTCCACAACTGACACTGACTAGGACTGGGCAATATGATGATATATATATAGTCAAAACGATATAAATGTCCATCGGATATATTTTCCTATTAACCTTTCTATCGCAATGTCGGAAAACCAGCAGCCAAACTAAGTAACAGCTATATTTATGTCGTACGTTTTTTAAAATGAAGCCATGTAAACCTATTCTGGTACAACCTCAAAATACAATTACGAACCGGAAAATGATCATAATAGCCTATATTATGCTAATTTTCAGGTTCATAATTGTATGTACTTTAATAAAATGAGAAAATATTTAGTACTTTTCAATTAGTCAAGTATTTAAATCATAAGAGAGTATACAAAAATTATAAAAAAAACTTTAAGGATGTTATTGAATTACCACAAACAAACAAACAGACATACAGACATACAGACATACATAGTTAGCAAGCTCCAAAATGACTTATAGCAGAATATAAGATTTTGGCGATTTTGACCAGCCATAACTGGCATCTTAAGGGTCAACGTGTCCTCTGTGACAATGTTGAGATCAAAGATCCTTCTACAGACATTTGATTTTTGTCAGAGTTCTGGTTTTGGCATACTGTGTCTTATCATGTCTCTTTGATATTCACATGATGATGGATGTGCATCATGATTTAACCCTCATTCTTAGTCGTCGCTGCCAAGAACTGTAAACTATTATGATGGACAGAGGGCACACTACTGTATGTCACTCGTCCAACCAACGACTAAAATGCAAGCCAACCATTTCAACAGTTTGACTTTGCCGCCATAATACTCGTTTTTTTGTCCATCTATTGTATACACACTGTGGTTACTGAGGTAAGGTGACAGGACTAGTAAACTCAATCATAACTTGAAAGACTCCATCGGCTCTCATAAATTGGTGAATTACTTGTATTGATATGTCTGCTGAACAATAAGTATTATATAAGTATTATGTTGTTATGCATTTGGAACACTTACTTTAGACCCATCAGCTCTTTCCCAAAGAAGTGGATGACCACTGTACTGAAAACAAAGCTGGAAAACACTGTGAACAAACCTGCAATACCTGTAAGGGAATAGAATGTTGACAGTTTATTTTATTTTATTTATATATATATATATATATATATATATATATATATATATATATATATATATATATATATATATATATATATATATATATAGTACTGTGTGGTATTTTTAAAAGATGTGGCCATTAAAGTTCAATGTTACATGATCCTATTATACTGACCCAGTATATATTTGGAGCCCAGTTGTCGCAGATTCTTGAACTGGAAATAGATATAAACGATGGCCATACATCGTGTGATTGTTAGGATGATTATATCACTACTGTCGACTTTCTGTGAGAAAACAAGCACAGACACTTCTTGTTAACACTAATTGAGCAATTCTCTCTCCTTGTTTACATTTGGGATGAGCTGCTACACCCAAGCTAGCCCCCTCCTCCTCTCAGGCAGACTCACCTCCTCGACTTTGGGGCAATTATTCCAAGTGCACATCTGGTTGCTGGTTGCCAGGTTGTTCATAGACATGAGACAGACGGTGAGAGTAAGGGTGCCCACTATTACCTCCCACGGGTGGGAGGCCACCAGCAGGCCATGGAGCCTGAACATACGAGCCAACATGGTCTCAGGGTACCTCCTGTTACCTAGGGTCACAGCCTCACCTATTAACATAAAGGAAGAAAAAAAAAAAGATGAGGGCATCACCCAATTACTCTCATTCATCGAGACAAGATATTACGTTGCCACAAATTGTCGCTGATGTAGATTAATTAATGGCAAACCAAAGGCTAAATATTGTATTTATGTTTAGCTGGTCTCTGTAAGACCAGCTTCCTCTTGATGTCTAGTTAGCATTAGCTACATTTTTAGCCGTTAACTCAGTGGCTAGCGTTAGCATTGGTTAGCATTAGCTACATTCTACAACTTACACAGCCTGCCACCAAGGTCACTTCGTCCCTCCGCACTTCATGAACACGTTTTTAGTTACTGACTAGTAAAAAGGGAATTTGCGTACTTTTAAATGCAAACTACGCCGTAGCTAGACAGTCATTTACATGATGACAATGCCTCTTATCCACAAATTGCTTAGCTAGCTTACATCACTATCTCTAACGACACCAACAAGGCGATGCGGAAATCCTGAAACGTCACTCAATAATACGTCACAGGGCGTCTCTGCCGCCATATTGGGACGGAGTAGTTTGCCAACTTAAAACTAGAGCCCGAACCTCACTTTATTGTGTTCAAGAAACAAATGGTGCTACATATTAAGATAATTACTTTACCAAAAAAAAAAAATGCAGTTAAAACTGTAAAATGATGCTCCCTATTTAATGTTTTCATTTAATCTAATTTCTTTTGTTTTGCTACCCCCTGGCATGTTTTATGTTAATTTAGCCTATTTAATTTCTTTTTTCTTTTTCTACTCGTCTGTTTTTAAGTATATTTCTGTATATTTTCTACTTGATCTACTTGATAAGTGATGTTCTACCCTTATATACCCACATATTTGTAATGCATAATGAATTAAAATAAAAAAAATAAAAAACTGACCATAAGGACTTAAGGAAAAAGACAGGAATTACCATTAGGCCTGACAGTTTTTTGTTTGATTAATTAAGTGATGCATTATTATTTTTTGTGATACATTTTTCGTAATTACGTTTATATGTTTAAGAAACACAAACAATTACAAACAATACACTGAGACAGAGAAGAAGAAAAAACAGAGAGGAGAAACAGGAGGGAGGGAGACAACACCCACAGAAACAGACACACAAGACAAGCAGACAAGAGACCAAACACCTACGCAAGGCTACAGCCCGGACCTCACAGAGTCAGCAATGTTCAGCCAAGTGTCCAAAGACTTTCAGCGCTCCATGTATGCACGCGTGGAGAGCTCCATGTATACCACATCCAAATAGGAAAGGGTCCATGTACGCATAGATAGGCCGTGAGGTGGTTTCCAACAGTTTGCAATCATTTTCTTTGCAGCTGTAAGTCCAGTGTCAGAGCCATAACAGGTTCATCATGATCATCACCATGATAATCCAGTTTAAAAGAAGTCAATTTACCAGTAAGACTTATTTAGCAATAATTTCTAATCCTGTTTGTGTAGTTGCATTACCGTGTGGTCCATGTCCCTTTATTAGAGGAGCTGTTCAGTCAAATTCAATAGGCTCATTCCATCTCAATGAATATCATCACTTTTTGCAGACTTTCCATATTTCAGATGCAAATGCAAACCATGTCTGTTTGTTTCACCGTGGAGAGTCAGTAAGCTGCTCTGTGCTTTTTATGATATGTTGACACATGAGTCCTATCTCAGTTCAGTTTAATCACAAAACACACATGCCCTGTTATTATGACTACAGAGTCGATAATGTTGATTAAAGGATGACCTGGCTCCAAACTTTAGTCTCTTTTGGTATCAAGTTGCCCTTCAGACAAAAGAGCCTTTGGACTTTTGCATGAAACATACTGTACTTACATACTTTACAGATAAATTGCTTATGGCTCAAAGTATAATATTTAAGGTTACATTTAATTCTTTAGAACAATTACGTTTACGTATGATGTAAGAGTTTCAGTCAGCTTAATATGTTGGGTAAGGACTAAACTCTGTGACAGTGGCTTCACGGAAATCACTCAGACTTGTATTTATTTTTACTTTATGCTGATAACACATGGTTGTAAATACCAATACACTAGTTTTAAATAGTCTTGAGGTGAAAGCCATGAGAGGTCCCCTGTGAGTCTGCAGTTGCTTTGCTATTTTCATATGTGACAAAATTATGCTTCCCAATTTAGATGAAAGGTGCCCTGCCACACGTATTTCATTACTTTGTGGTAATGTCTGAAGTTCTATCATGGACTTCGTTACCTTGTTTCAAACCATTCTAGTGTGGTATAGAAAGCCTGCAGGAAGACTCAGCTCAATTTGTGCCAGTTCTCATTAATATTCATTGAGCTAAGCTGCTTGACTCTGATTGGGTAACAGCTAGCCAATGAAAGCCTGGTTATCAGCATCCTTTACCCAGCGCAACTGGGCGAGCTCATGAATAGTAATGAGCTCAGGCAACATGACGTCAGACTGACCAGCTGTTGTAATCGGCCTGATTTCTCCTCTTATTTCTCTTCAGTGGCTAGAGCTGACAGAGGAGGTAGCGGTTCATCTTCACATTCACCACATAACACAAACACATATAGACCTAACATATTTCAAAAAATGCAAGTAAAAACGGTGTTGTGTGGCAGGGCACCTTTAACTAGTTTGTCTGTTTATTTCCTGATTCCTCGTCTATTAAGTCTGTGTTGTACACCTGTGGTCTGAAGTGGATTTGGATAGACCATTAAGTTCAGACCCATTTCTTAGTACATTAATTTCAATATTGGGTTAAAAATGCTTCTCTCTCTAGTTTTAGATTTCCCTTTAAGCCTTATAGTGATGACTACAACGATAACATGTGTGTGGGGCAGCGGCTTATACACTGTCCCATACTAGCAGCCTAAAATCTGCTATTTTATCTGCTTTTATATGTTTAACTGTTTTTTACTGTTCTTTCATTTCTTGTACTGCACTGAAACCTTTATTATTTTAATCTTTTTTTGTAAAGCACATTGAATTGCCCTGTTGCTGAAATGTGCTATACAAATAAAACTGCTTTGCCTTGCCTTTTAATTCCTGAATTTGATAAGATTTGACATCAGTTTAAAAATATTATTTTGATTTGAATAAAGAATTAAATAATCTATCCAGAATGTTTTTGTTTAGTTATATGGACTGATAATAAAGTTCATGTCATTCCTTGTCTGTCTGACAAAAAAATCTATAAGAAATTATTTTATTTTTAACACTGCATTTCAAAGCTGCATTATTCTTTCACATAACTTTACCCATCTTGTATGTGTGTCTGCAGGCTACAGAGTTGATTTAGTTCATTTCAGAAAAACACAGAAGATGGCATGTCCTTATTTTGATATACTGGTGCAGTGCCTGTTGATAATGTGCATTTTTAGAATTTTTAGAAGGGGTCGATTGCTTATCCTGTGGTATTTCTGCTTGTAGAATTCATCAAAACCAAATTGTTGCCTACCCCAAAATTACTTACAGAAAGATCCCAAACCACTTCATATGCAACTCCCCTGTATACACTACTAACTTACTGATTTACCTGACAGAGAACGTTCCAGATTCAGAATGCAATCATAAAATATCACAATGACAATGTGGAGTACCGGTAATCACACAGACATTAGCGTCATGGACTCATGGACCACCCGGGCCATCTCATACGCCTTCTCCAGATCCACAAAACACATGTAGATTGGTTGGGCATACTCCCAGGCCCCCTCCAAGATCCTTGCGAGAGTGAAGATCTGATCCGTTGTTCCACGGCCAGGACGGAATCCACATTGTTCCTCTTCAATCCGAGGTTCGACTATCGGCCGAACCCTCCTTTCCAGCACCTTGGCGTAGACTTTACCAAGGAGGCTGAGAAGTGTGATACCCCTGTAATTGGCATACACCCTCTGGTCCCCCTTTTTGAATAGGGGAACCCCCACCCCGGTCTGCCACTCCTTAGGCACCGTCCCAGACTTCCACGCAATGTCGAAGAGGTGTGTCAACCAAGACAGCCCCTCCACACCCAGAGCTTTCAGCATTTCTGGACGGATCTCATCAATTCCTGGGGCTTTGCCGCTGTGGAGTTGTTTGACTACCTCAGCGACTTCCACCAGGGAAATTGACAATCCCCATCATCCTCCAGCTCTGCCTCTACCACAGAGGGCGTGTCAGCTGGATTTAGAAGTTCCTCAAAGTGCTCCTTCCACCGCTCTATTACCTCCCCAGTTGAGGTCAACAACGTCCCATCCTTACTGTATACAGCGTGGATGATTCCTCACTTCCCCCTCCTAAGGTGGCGAATGGTTTTCCAGAAGCACCTTGGTGCAGACCGAAAGTCCTTCTCCATGTCTTCTCCAAACTTCTCCCACACCCGCTGCTTTGCCTCTGTCACGGCAGAGGCTGCAGCCTTCAACCCGTCGGTGCCTTGCAACTGTCTCGGTCCTCCGGGATAACATATCCCGGAAGGACTCCTTCTTCAGTCGGACGGCTTCCTGACCACCGGTGTCCACCAGGGTGTTTGTGGGTTACCGCCCCTTGAGGCACCTAAGACCCTATGACCACAGCTCGCCGCCGCAGCTTCAGCAATGGAAACTTTGAACATTGTCCACTCAGGTTCAATGCCCCAGCCTCCACAGGGATGCCAGCTCCGCCGGAGGTGCGAGTTGAAAGTCCGTCGGACGGGGGCCTCCTCCAGACGCTTCCCAATTCACCCGCACTACCCGTTTGGGTTTACCAGGTCTGTCCAGAGTCTTCCCCCACCCCCTGACCCAACTCACCACCAGATGGTGATCAGTTGACAGCTCTGCCCCTCTCTTCACCCGAGTGTCCAAAACATACGGCCTCAGATCAGATGAAACGATTATAAAATCAATCATTGACCTTTGGCCTAGGGTGCTCTGGTACCACATACACTTACGAGCATCCCTATGTTCGAACATGGTGTTTGTGATGGACAATCCATGACTAGCACAGAAGTCCAGCAACAGACAACCACTCTGGTTTAGATCAGGGAGGCCGTTCCTCCCAATCACACCTCTCCAAGTATCTCCATCATCACCAACGTGTGCGTTGAAGTCGCCCAGCAGAACTATGGAGTCCGCTACTGGAGCCCCATACAGGACTCCATTCAAGGTCTCCAAGAAGGCCGATTACTCCGAACTCTTGTTTGGTGCATATGCACAAACAACAGTCAGAGTTTTCCCCCATCACCCGCAGGCGTAGGGAGGCGAGCCTCTCGTCCACCGGGGTAAACTCCAATGCAGCGGCGCTCCCCACACCGGCCCGGCGCCTCACACCATGGGCAACTCCAGAGTAGGACAGAGTCCAACCTCTATCCAGGAGTACGGTTCCAGAACCAAGACTGTGCATAGAGGTAAGCCCCACCAGATCTAACTGGTAGCGCTCCACCTCCCGCACAAGTTCCGGCTCCTTCCCCCACAGAAAGGTGACATTCCACGTCCCCAGAGCCAGCCTCTGCCGCCCGGGTCTGGTCCATCAAAGTCCCTGACCTTTGCTGCCACCCATGTCGCAGCGCATCCGACCCCTTTGGTTCCTCCCACAGGTGGTGGGCCCATGGGCTGGAGGGAGAAGTGCCACGTCGCTTATTCGGGCAATATTGTTTTTTGTACTATGGCAACCGCACTTTACTTTACAAAACCTTTGTCTGACGCCACTTTACTTCAGTCTACCTTCTGCTCATTGTCTACTGTTTGCCTGTTTTTCTTGTGTGTTTACTTTTTCTTGTGTGTTATTACACAGCGCTGTGAAGGAATAATCTCCGAGATGACTTTATATTCTGGTTCTGTTAAGAAGTGGTGAATGTAGTCTACAGCTCTGTCTGTTCAATATTTAGTATTGGCAAATTACTTTTTGTAGACCCCCCCCCTCTGTTGTAAAGTGTTCTACATGTGGCGTCTGCTTGTGGCACGCAGGTTACCTTCCCACCAACCAGCGGGGGACGGTTCACCTCTGGGTCAAACGGGTTGCGTATAGGTGCCGATACCGTGGCCGCTCAGTATTAGCGGAGCACCCACGGTATCAAAGCTGATCGCGATTATGTGTCAGTTAAACTTTTTCATCTCCAATCCTATCCTTAGTTGAAAGATAGTAGATAGTGGAAGTAAAGTAGTATTTTTATATTTTTGGGCTTGTGTGTTTCACTTACTATGGAGACAGGAATCTTTGTTTATATGACACATATTAAACCGTTTTGGCAACAACAAAGAATTCCCCAACATTATAAATATGCTTATTTTTTTTTTTTTAAGTTTTAATTGAGGTAAATTTGGAGACACTACCTTATTTAATCATTAGATTAATGATAATTGTTCGTCTGGTCGGTGTTTTGATTTGTAGACGGTCCCTAAGCAGTCGTCTCACTGCAGTCTCTCCACAGATGTTAGTTCTCCAGGTTGAAGGACGGCTCGTTTGGATGAAAATCAGTGTGTCGCTCGTTGGTAACCTTCCTAGGAAAGATGCGTCGTTTGTGATTTATCATTTCGCTATAAAGTAATTGATCCCGGAAGTTCCAATCTGTGAATGTCTTTCTAACTTTACCGAAGTCTCACTTGACTGACTGACTGACTGACTGACTGACTGACTGTTTTACTTTGAGTACCACTTTTGCAACTGTCTCTTATTTTAGTGAGTTCAGATGACTCCATCCACGGGGTTTTAATTCATCCCCATAAATCAACCTACGCACCGCTCCATTCGTCTTCTATAATTCATTTTTTCAAATATAATATAGCCACATAATGTTCTTTGACTAACACCGTTTACATATGTCACAATGGAAGAACATTGTTAGGGGCTCAGGACGTTGCAAAACGTCCTGAGCCCCTCCCCCTTTCCGGGTTATTTTTAAGAGCGCAGCGCTGTCCTCTCCTCTCACACAGACGCCTAACGCAGGCTGACATCCAGAGCGTGTTGACCCTCTTTATGCTTTGGATAACCATGTGGTAAATTGAATCTTCAACTTTGATTAATGGAGAGTTTGTTCAGGTTGATATTCCGAATAGATGTCGCACCACTTGTGCGTAAAAAGTGGAAATGGCACGAAAGATAAATGTGCAGTATCCTGACATCGGTAAGTTTCTTATCAAGTTTTTTTTGCTCTGGGTAACGATACAGTAGGCTATAAAAATTTTTTTTTTGCACAGAAACTGTTAAATACAATCCTAATTTATCCTCGGTTTTACAACTTTTAGGGTGTGACTTGATGTAGATGTTCGCCGGGCCGACCTCCGCAAGGTGAGGTATTTAATCACTCAACATGTCCTGTCAAATCCAAACATCTGGCTTTCAAGGGATCGGGTCAGTTTTCTCACTTTAACCAAAATCCCACAATTAGTTTTGGCTCCTGTTTCCTTTCGCTACAGAATGAATACATGTTCAGTACTGAGACTAAGAAGAAAGCCCTTCATCTCTTCCCTCCTGTCACTGCTGACTCTGTGTGTCCTGCTACTGGTCAGTGTGAGGTACAGCTACATCCCTGAGTCCTTACCTCCCGGCTGCTTTGGATGACATCCAGACATTCCACAGGTACAATATTAACTGTATGGCCATATACGACATGGACCCAATGGAGGTGGGGAAGTCGCTAATCATCAGACAGAAACAAGTTGTGGAAGACAAGGATGAAAGTCTCTTTAACCTCACCTCAAACTGCCCTTTATTCATCAAGTCCAGAGGTTATGATGACGTGTGTGTTTCAGAGGAGGAGAAAGATTTTCCTCTCGCACTCACTGGTTGTGCACAAATCTGCATGGATGATAGAGAGACTCATCCGAACGCTTTACTCGCCCAGTAACATCTACTGTATCCACTATGATCAGAAGTCCTCGGCTCAGTTCATCTCAGCTGTGGAGGGTTTGGCCCGCTGTTTGCCCAATGTCTTCATCGCCTCCAAGCAAGAGTCTGTCTTTTATGCGAGTTTCAGTCGATTAAAGCTGATCTCAACTGTCTGTCTGACCTTTTGGGGTCAAAAGTCAAGTGGAAGTATGTCATCAACCTCTGTGGCCAAGATTTCCCCCTCAGGTCCAACATCGAGCTGGTGTCAGAACTTAAGAAGTTAAAGGAGCCAACATGCTGGAGACCAGCCGACCCAGTGAGCACAAGAAGGA
>JABXJD010002888.1:0-41750 GCA_013375575.1 Percina caprodes
TGTGTGCTGACAAGCTACGAGAACAATCTAGGAACATATCTGCTACGATGTGCTTCAAGATAAGAGTTAAAAGGACTTCTGCTGAGCAAAACATGTGGAGTATTTTCTAAATGTTTTGACTCCAGCCTCTTCTCTCCATGTATATCTGATGACGACATACAGTATCATTGGCAGTGCAGCATTCCATCATGTAGATCAGCAGTTTTTCGTGTGGGTTGAACTAGTCTTACCAGTTGAGATCTGACATACATGCGAATCATTGTTCCTTGTTTTTATGAATGACAGACTTTCTCTATGTCAGAGGTCACAGTCAGAGTTACACGTAGATGGGTTGGGAATGTTACAATTGCAACATTTACATTTTACTGGCATCAAGAACCGAGCAGCAGCACTACTTGAAATTGTTGTATTACACATGGTAACCAGGAAATAAATTAATATCTACTACAGCACTGTGATAGAATAATAAATATAAAATATATATAAATATTCTATTGAGAAACGTAGCGATATCAGGAAGGTGCTGACTGACTCTCTGGCCCACTTCCCTCCTGTATGATCTCTACATTCACATCTTCTGAGGTTTTGAGCCCTGATGTTGTTGTGAGTGATGTCCTGCTCAATATCAATACCGTTGACTCCCCCTTTGGCATTGCAACTGTTTAAAGTGGATCTCAACACGACCACTGATTAATATGGCATCATCCCACCTAGGTTTGTGTAGCACAGCCGACAGGCAGAGTAAGAAAAGGTTTAGTGACATTTCTGGCAAAAGTCCCAGGGACAAAAATTTTTTGTTTTTGTGGGAATGTACATATTTTCCAATAAATGTGTGCCTAATTGTTTCATTCATGAAAACATGTCTACATGAGATTTTCTTCAACTATAGCTAAGAAATCCAGAATTAGAACAATTCATTCAAGACCAAAATCAGAGCCAAAACTGTTGTTAGCACCACAAGACCTGTCTTTTAAATCAAGGTATAGGTTTGAGACATATCTAGAAAAACAAACTAGCTAACAGGGGCAAAGGCTATGCCACACCAAAAGCCATTGATAATGCTTTTAAAGAAGAGGAACGGAAAGTATAAACCTGTTGCTATGGTGTTTTCAGAACTGATTTAGAGGATTGAAACCGTAAAAATTCCCAGTAAAGTCCCTCTGACCTTCAATCCTGTTCACATACACATTCCAATCCAAAATAATGGATCACTTTGATTACATTCAGTGTGTAATAGTGCAGCAATAGTTCTTTACAACGTCCACATCAATCTCACAGGAGCACTATGTCAACAATTTCCCATACTGTATGTTTTGTAAGGCACCGACAACCTAAAGTAATTCATCACTGAGGTATGAGGCCTTGTCTCGGTGGTTAAAAGAACCCAGTATGGTATACTGTATTTATATGAATATCACATATGTAGAATATACCAATAATTTATATACAGGTCATGGTGTGCAGACTTTTCCGTTGCCTAGGTGTGGTGCCTAGGTGTGTGTGCCTTTAGGTGTGGTGTGTGGGAACACCCACACACCACACCTAAATTATGTCTGTGTTTTATTTATTTATTTATTTATGGTTTCGAATATCTGAAAAGGCATACCTAGCCTTGTCTTTGAATTAACCTTTACTCGTTAAAGGCAGAACCACTAACAACTAGATAGACTATAATCACTATCATCTCACTGGTGGCTGAAGCAAACACAAAACACCTCATGCTTACCTGCGGTGAGTAGAGTAAAGGCAAAAACTGTGAATTAGTTTCAGAAAAGCATATCGTGGCATGATTTCTGTCCTGAGGCCCACACCAAAGCACAAAGAAGTGACTTGGGTGGAGGGGATTTTATATCACAAGTTTTAGTCAGACAATCTTACATTACCAGGTAAGAAAGGTATTCATCAAACACAACTATACAAATTTAAAGCAAACACCAAAATCCCGTGCATGTTTGCACAGATAGACACACACCAGTTGATTATCCATTACTTGAACAAAAGGCTGAATTTTCAAGATGTTAGCGTTAACAAAAGCAGCCTGAGGAAAACTTTATATTTGCATTATAGACATTTAGCTGGACAAGCAATAGCAGCGTGAGCTTAAACCTGAACTACAAGATTCAAGATGAGCAGAAAAGCATTAAGCAGTCTGAGTTTTTTTAGAGTATATGAACAATGAATAAAGCAGGTTACAGTCAAGAACCTTTTAGTTGAGTAAAGGTTAATTCTAAGGCTAGATCCAATTGTTTCCAAATTTACTGTAAAACTAAAGATGGGATTTCTCAGAGCTCAGAGATAATAAATCCAGTCTATTTACACTGCAGTGGGTCTGTACTGTTTATCAAAACTGAGGAAAATAGCAAACAGATATTTTGTATAATCCTGAAAACAAAGGACAAAAACACATCTCTGAAATTGGTAATATATGAAAAGAGGTCAAATTACATTTGACTCTGATGCGAGATTCCTCTTAAAAAGAGGAGACATGAAGTGACTTATTTTTTTCTGGAGACGTAGAGGCATTGTATCACTGGGACTTCTAGTATAAAAGAGTCTAAACAGCGCCAATATACGTGGGAAGTCTGTGTATCCCAGGCAGAAAGGAAGTTAGAATTTGATGTCAGTAGCTAAAGGCAGCCAAAAGACAGAGTGCGGTAGGAAAGTTTTAGAGAGGCTAAAAATAAAGCAGGCTGCAGTGTTTCTGAAAATATTGTAGATGCATTAGGAATATTTTGGGAGGCAGTCCAGAAAGTGGATCAATGGCAATATGCAGCCAGGTAAGGAAGATTTTAATTTTGACTCAGGAATGCAGAGAATGCAGAAAAAGGCAAATGCACACTAGATACAACAACAAAGTAACATCTTCTCACAAAATAATCCTAGGAGATGACTTCTCTATCTGCTGACATCACGCTGCCTCATCACACAAATATGAAACTAAACACACTGTTGCGACAATGTTACACATCAGTCATTTCAAGGCTTAAACAGGTAAATCACATAAAGTCAACTTGGCCAGGATTAACTGATCAGCCTCATATTCCAACTGTTTGCAACACAATAAAGCAGTGAATTACATAGTGTGCAACCCAGGCTGTAAGTAACTGCCTTCAGGTAAAAACTGACTGATACAGACAATTATGTTCTTGACCAAAATACTGGTTTTCTTTTAGGGTTCTACACAACAGACACCTTCTTTTTTGGGGGGCATTTTTAGGCCTTCATTTGAGAGGACAGCAAAAGATATGAAAGGGGAAAGAGGGAGGGGGGGAATGACATGCAGCAAAGGGCCGCTATATATGGGCCTCTATATAAAACCTCTATATATGGGTGGGCCCGCTCTACCAACTAAGCTATCTGAGCGCCCCACAACAGACACCTTTGTCAAACTCTTACCAGAACCATGGATATTATGACAGGTGGAAATTTCCATTGTTCATTATACTTGGGTAGAATAGCCTATGTTCTGAAAAATAGTATCGCGTAATTGTAATAAAGCTTGTAGGAGCCATACAGATGGGTTTCCTCCAAGCCACAAGGGGCAATGTATTTCATTGTTTTGTCAAGGCTGGCCTTAGGTAATTTAAGTTCCTGTATTGATGCAAACAGGTGTAGTTAATTGAAGAAGAGGAGCAACCACTTTTTAACTGTGCTCGGATTATGTTATGGTTTTTATACTTTATTTGAGTTAAGTGGACGCTATAAGGCTACAGAAAATAAACGCCTCAAATGCAAACAATTGGAAATGACTGGACATTGGACATAGTCGCTACATTTAAGTTAAAAACTGCTTCACTTTGGGTCTGTGGAAACCCACGCGTTGTTAATTGGGAATCAACGAGATTCTGAAGGCGGACCGCAGCTGTACCGAAGTTGGACTGCAGCGGAACCCAAGGTGGACCGCAGCTGCACTGGAGCGTCTGGAGCAATACCAGGTGATCAAGGCTCGATATTAAGTCGCCACTGCATCTATGCCGGCCAACGTTGGGGTATATACAACGCTGATTAAAACTGAATCATGGCCACTGTTATGTGTACACACTTACAAGTGCAGAAATCCAATGCATTGGTTGCAGTCGCTTTAAACTGTGCGTGTTAAGACTGTTTTCAAAGCGCTACTGACTAATTGCCATGGAAGAGGAAAATCCGCAATCCTGTGTCTCATGGACTGATGATAATGTCATTTGAAATAAGACTGAGTTTGATCGGGGTGTAAAAGGAGAACCAAAAAGGAGCACTGTGGAAAAGTGCTCTAATAAATTAACACCCAAGGCTTTCTATGGGAAAATAGACAATTTACAGAAGGAAAGAAAAAGTGAATATTATATATATTATATTTAGTTTGTTAGTACTTTTTGCATTGTCAGTTTTGTTTGTGAATTTATAAATGATATATTTGTGAGTAATTTTGGTTGTATTTATTGTCTTTTGGATGTATTGTTTGGACCCCAGGAAGACTAGCTGTCGTCTTGGCGTCAGCTAATGGGGATCCTTTGAAATAAAATAAAAAATAAAAATAAATAAATTGTCTGTGTTAAAGATAACTATTATTGATTTGATGGGTGATAAAAACTTTGAAAATTAGGTAAAATGTACATTTGAAAAGTTAAAGTTTGAAAAGGTATTTGTGAGGAAGACAAATTAATGTCACTCTGTTGGGGTTATTGCCTGAAGATGAAGCAACAAAACATGAAGTATGGTACCAAACAAAATTGTTTAATGTGAAGGTGATTACTGCTGATGTGAACAACGGGTTGGGTGATGTCCAAAGTCAACCTGCTGATGCTGATGAGGTTGTGGTTGAGCCTCATGATAGTGTCTCAAATGTTGCATCAAATACCTCCAGCCAACAAATAAGTCACAAAAGTTCCAAAAGTGGTAAAACATCTTCTCATGCTTCATCTGCACGAGTTTAAGCAGAGGCAGACAAGGTTGCACTTCTGGCTCGGGCTGCTGCTTTTAAAGGAGATGCATGCAGGAGCAGGCAGAGATCTTAAGTAGGAAGGGAGCAGCTTGAGCTGGACACTGAAATTGCAGCTTCTATGGCTAAGCTATCTGTTCTCCAAGCTTGTGACAACAGCAATGTCTCAAGGGTAAAATCAGATGGAATGAAGTCTTATTTTGAAAAGGGGGTTGAACACAAAGACATTCCTACATCTCTCAATCCAAAGAAAAAAAATGAGCCTGTGCATAGGCACCTATCACAGTATTTAAAGGACCCACCTCATCACAGTAAGCGTGATGATGCCAAAGTTCAAAAAGAGATGCCTAAGATACCTACAGTAACTTTGGATCCTCTGGAATGGCAAACAAAGCATTTGTTCATACCTCTTTACAATCTGAAAGCAATATTCAAGCGCAAAGAGATCTGTACAACTTGCTGCAACAACAGAATCAAATAACATCGCTCCTTGTTCAGTTGCAAACCTCACACTTTCTGCCTCACGGGAAAATTCTAATTTTTTATGGAGCTCCTCTACAGTTCAAATCATTTATGAAAGCCTTTGAGCATTGTGTGGAAGCAAAAACAAACAATAAGGAGGACTGTCTATACTATCTTGAACAATTTATTAGTGGACAGCCAAGATACCTTGTATGCAGCTGCCTTTATATGACACCAGAAAGAGGTTACACTGTTGCCAAGCAGCGACTGAAGGAGCATTTTGGAAACAAAATAAAAGTCACAGCAGCCTACATGGAAAAGATTACTGGCTGGCCAACTGTCAAGTCAGAGGACATTAAAGGACTCCAAGCTTATGCAATGTATCTACATGAATGTTCCAATGCTATGGAAGCTAAACATGCCAGCAAACATAAGAACTGTGATTCAGAAACTTTGGTTTAAGTTCAGAGAACAATGGAGAGTACAAGCATGCCAAATCTTGGACCAAACCAACCAAAGAGCTTGTTTCACTGACATTGTCAAATTCATTGAGAAACAAGTGAGAATTGCTACCGATCCAGTCACATACAGGACACTCCATCTCAGAAAGGAATCAAAAGCAAGTCTCAAATAAAAACACCTTTCAAAAGAAACAGTTTTGCAACTCGTGTCTATTTCTGACAAGTCAAAGTCAGATGCTCAAATGAATAAAGCACAAAAGGAAAGTATCTCCTGTAACAACCTAAACCAAAATTCCTGTCTGTATTGTACACATGGTCATGCATTGGAGCAATGTCCACAACTGGAGAAAAAGACACACAGGGACAAGTTAAACTTTCTAAAGGGTAAGGGTCTTTTTTTTGGTTGCTTATGCACAGGGCATGTAAGCAAGAATTGCAGCAGGCGCATTACTTGCAGACACTGCAACCAAACTCATCCCAGCATTTTGTATATTGCAAAAAGGGAAAGAGTTGATACAGAACTGACTAAAAAAAGATTGGAGATTTGCACTACTACTTCAACTTGTGGTTCAACAGGGGCTGGTAATGGCATTCTTCCTATTCTGGCTGTTCAAGTGAAAAGCACAAATGGAAATAAAGTGATTGAAACGTATGCTTTTCTAGATCCAGGAAGTACAGGCACCTTCAGTTCAGAAAAGTTGGCAAACAGATTGAACATTGTGGGACAAAGAGCAAAAATTCTTTAGCGCACCATGAGTCATAATAAGGCAGTTCCAAGTTACATTATCAATGGCTTACAGAGTTTGCTGGAAAACACTTCTATGACCTTCCTGATGTGTCTCACAATATATATGTCTCACAACTCACTGACTTGAGTTGTCATATCATACGTGTCTTAAATCTCAGGTTGGAAATGTCCTCTTTCTTTTCAAACATGCACCAAAGATGCTTGTGTGTCAAAATGTGGCACTAGTAGCTACATGAACCAAGCTATCAATGAATGCAACTGACAAAATGAAACTGGGCATAAACTGTTTATTAATGACTTCTCACAGAAGAAGGAAGATTATAAAGCTATGGGGCAAACTGTGTGTATCTTTAGCTCTTTTAATGTAGATGGTTTTCACCTGAATTGACAGGGATTATTTCTGAACCAGCTGAGTGCACAGAGCTGTTGTACTGTGACATATGACTGTGACAGAGCTATATGACTCCACCTACAGGCAGGCACAAGTACAACATACTCTGCATGCTGCTGGGAATAAACCCGATTCATCCTAAAGGTACTTCAATAGTTATTAATTACCACTGTATCACACACAGCAGCTTTTAGTGTTCTTAATTAATCTGCTAATTAAATAATCAAGGATCAACTACACGCGACTTAACCACACACCGCAGAAACACAAACTATTTAGCTTATAATAGCAAACTGATTCAAGTCTACACGGTATGAAATTAAACTTTTATTTGAGCTTTGGTGAAATGATGGCGACCGTATGTGTCCTTGTTAGTTTTAGAGCGTGTTCTACCGGTGCTAACCGCGCTAAGGTCATCACATAGGCCTAGGAAATAAATGGTATTCACTTCTGCCGGGTACACAGGCTAAATAACCTGGAAACACGACGTTTGCTTTATCTTAGTCCAGCCAAGATTGAACGTTGTCGACCACCCGGCAGAGCACAGCAGGTCACTGTGTTTACCCGGACACGAAGCGGATTATCCTGTTAGAAACGACGCCGGTAGCCGCGCTGTTCTCGTCTTTTGTCGACCAGCAGCACGTTATTAGCATGTGAATGTTGCTCGCACATGTGTTAATGTGTCGAATCAAACGTCATACCTGCATATTTGGAGGGGGGATGCTGCCTCGAGCGCCTGCGGTACCGACATGCTGCTGCTGCTGCTGCTGCTGCTGCTGCTGACGATGATAATGAGGAGGTAGTGTGCTGGTCTCGTGTTGCAGAGCGATTCCTGTGTGATGTGAAAGGAAATCAGACTCCTTGGTGTCTGTCTGGTCTCTTTGAGAAATGACTCATATGTAAAGTAGGCTACTATGCAAACAGGATGTTTCGTATAGTATAGCTCGTTTGTGGATTTAGAGATTACGTAAACCGAACGAAAGCCGTTTATTTCACTTGCAGCCGGTGTCTTTCAAAGAGCTAAAGGGGAAAGACAAGATTGTGCAACGGAAATCCAAATAGAACCATGTCAATACCCACAGCCGCCGGAGGAGGGCAGCAGAGACCGCATCGACTCGAACACAAACACAAGGCGCACATTCAAGATGCATGTTGCATCCATCCGACCCACAGTCACACTGGCACTGACTAACGGTTTTTATTCTGTTAACAGCCGCTTGACAGATATGTCGCCCAGGCTTTTGCTCATTCAACAGAGATGTGTTTCCATATAAGGAAACATTACATCGTGTTTGGTCCAGTTGAAAGTCTGGAGACGCTTTAATTTTTATGATCCTATTGTTGGAACGAGGCAGCCTCGAAAAATTTTCTGCTGCCTTTCAAGCCTTTTGTCCCTGTAATTGTAATGCAAGGCATAATTCAGTTTATCATGTTGTGTGAAGTGTGCCAACCATATGCCTGTTCATTGTAGCCTATGGCCATTGTATAACCTTTCGTGGCTGTTTAAGGCGTAATCACGCATGGGAAAGTAATAGTCAAAAAGGCAAATTTTTGGACCATAAAGTGTAAAACAAAAACACAACACTTTACCACATCGTAGTTTTATTTGTAGTTATATAACATATATATACTACATTTGCTGTAAATAGCAACATAAAACACATCCCAACAGAGATACTTACAATGACACATTATATGTCTACAGAGTTCATCTGCACAGACCCAGGATTCTGAAGTCTATGGTGCAAATTTATACAGACTGACCCTTTGGGTCTTACAGCTGTTTCAATGGCCCTTAATCACTTAGTCCGCAAAGAGGACTAAATAGTTAACGTATACATACATGCAGATTTAAAAAAAATACGACTGTCTAAACTTGTCAACTCATACAGGACAACAGACTCGTGCGCAAAACTTAAGTATATAATACTCAAACAATTCGATTTAACGTTGAATTCTGTCTTTCATCAACGGACGCGAGGCGGTGAATCACTTTGCATATGTACAAGTGATGCTATCTCAACATGCTGCCTACATATAAAACACTTTACAGTTTTTTCACAGGTTTTTGGAGAAGCAGGCCGCTGTAACTAACGAAATCTACCAAGGTCTCCACATGGCAGCGCTGACAGCCTGCGGGCCGGACTGCGCTAGGCAGGAGCCACTGCGCCACCTCTGCTGCGGGACTGGCTCACCAGTCTGGAGCTGAAGCTAGATTTGAGGCTTAGGAGTCTCTTTTGGATCTGAGGGAGAGTCCTGGAGCTCTGAGCGCAGCAGTTCAGGCAGGTTGGGGTGCCGGTGGCGGACGTGGACTGCTGGACAAATTCGTTCACCCGCTGACACGCATCTTGGTCCAGGCTCGTTTTGGGAAGCAGAGTAGAGACGCGCTGAAGGCAGGATTTGTAGCCTTCCTTGTATCTGTCTGCAGAATCTGAAAAGACAATGACAGGTTAGTTTCCTAGTTCAAAAATGACGAGATTGCATTTCATATATATTTATAAATAAAAATTTTAAACAAGCAGAACCATGACTTACTTTTCGTGCTAACAGGGGGAATGTCGCTGAGGAACCTCACAGTCATTTCCAGGATTTCGGCTTTCTCAAGCTTGGAGAAGCGAGTCTTCTGGGAAAAGAAATAAAAAGCAAATGTTAAACATATGAGCCTAAACGTTGCCTGGACTTAAGTATATCTGAAAAGTGTTTTCTGCATGTATTTGAATGGATATAATAACTCACATCTCTGCCTGTGAGGGGAAGGATGAGGTTTTTCAAATGGTTCAGGCTGTCGTTGATACGGGCGCGCCTTCTTTTTTCCATCAAAGGTTTCATTGTCTGGAAAGAACACATCATCAAGAACACATATTTAGCATTCATTCATTACATTAACGGCAAATCATCAGAAAATCTTTCAGATAATGAAGCAAAATTCAGTGACTTCGCTTACCTTTCGGAGCTCAAGAGCCTCTTTTCTTTGGCCACAGTTAGCCTTGGAGAAAACGACTGGAGAGCTTCACAAGTCATGTTTGGAGACATTTTAGCTTCGTCTTTGTGCCAGAGCAGCGTCCAAAACAGAAGTCGGAGAAGATGTGTCTCTAACGGCCAAGGGCTGCGGTATATATTAGGGTCCGTGGCGTCGGTTAACTTGCGTCACGGGTACGCCCAAGCCAACACGAAACGATTTGGACTATTACGTATTCAATGGAAACAACACACAACTATCAAATTTAGTAAGATAGACATCTGTTTTCTACTCTAATCCATGCGTAACAACTGCAGTGCGTGTCTGCGTTCTGATCCATAGGCCAAATAAAACAAAATCGGCGTCAAAAAGCTAAAGAAATGTGTGCGTAAAGATGCTTAATGTTTGGACGCACCGAATGATCATTCATCAAATATCAATTCAACAAACTCTACAATTTATATCATATTAAATAGTGCACAGTAAGGTTAATTATTTCGCATATAGAAGATGAAATAGGTTATTCGTAAACACAATAATACCCAATAAATAGGCTGGTGCGTAATTACGCACTGCTCATGGGTGGCTGCGAACCAAATATAGGCTATAAAGCATTCATTTATTTTGAGATCTAGGGTCAACTTGGTTTTACTGTATTTTAGTGTGTGTAATTTGCCCAAGTTTGATTACATATCCTTTACATTCAATATCCTTTTAAAATAAATATGCAGACTTGGAACAACAGGGTGCAATACATACATTACTGGCATAGGGGTCAGGCTTGCGTGTATGGAAACGTGTCCACCGAGATACAGACTCTTACTCCAATCTCATACCCAAGCCACGCTACTTTCAAATAACATCTGCTCTAACATTTTGGCAACAATAGTTTTGCATGTGACGTTTTATGCTGTTTCTGCCCGAGGAGGGGGTCTCTACCTGTTTGGTGTGTATCCTAATGCTACCAACGCCTCACGCAAGGCGGTGGGGGCTGAAAAACAGAGGGTGCGCAGCGAGGGACTATAATCCCAGTAGCCCCCACCGTGAAATATAAAATAAACCGCCCATGGTTTTTTACTCATTAGATGTTGTAACTATTTAGACTATTTACTTGTGGAGTGGTATTTATTACCAACGACCATTGTGTTACGCGGGATATGAATCAAACTTTGAATTACAACTTTGAGATTTTTTTTAAAGATTTTAAATAAAAACTGGAGAGACATTAAAACCGAATACCACTGCACTCAGGGGAACCATGCGCGCAGCACGCGCCACGGTGACCAGATGGCTGTCTGTTACCGACCCTTCACCCCCCCCCAACTCCATCAATCGAACCCAACCCCCATACACTCCTCCTGCACTACACCAGCATCCTGAACAGCCAATACCTCTGTCCCACCATGAATCCGTCCATATCTCATCCATGCGTACCCCCCTTTCCACACACACACACACACACACACACACACACACACACACACTGAATTGCATATACTCAACTTTTTCTATGGATTTTAAACGCATGACACATGATCTCCACGCAGTTTTGGCGTGGGTGCTCCATCTGCATCCTTCTTATGGGTCCATGTTGTTGTCCAACTGAAACAAACCATTCTCGCCCCCCTCTTTGGAAACTCTGTTGCAATTGTCTCCATCAGCTTGACTCTTGGATATTTTAGCGTCCAAGCTATTATGAAATGCTTGTTTATCAATATTATATCGTGATGAAGGAACACAAAGCTCAATCTGTTGGTGGCGGTAAAGATGCTGGTCTGGAAGAACAGATTGCATGACTCCGTGGACAAGGAGGTTCTTCTTAAATATAATATATTGAAAACCATGAAGCTTTTATTCAAGAAAGGTGACAGCTTCCTAACAACAGAAGCAGAATTGCAAATACAAAATAGTAAAATATATTAAAGCAATTATGCAAATGCATTTGTCTTATTAACTTTAAATTGTTTTCCACCTGCAATTATCGTTCAGTTTAATGTTTCTTTTATTGCACAACAGGATATGAATGGGGCGATTTAGCTTATATATTAGGAGTGTTTCTAAAACTTATAAGGTTTAAAATAAATAGTCTACGCAGTCGAAAAGTGAAGGCCACGATCGTGTAGACATGGTTGTGCTGCTTCAACAAAGCCAAGCCCTGAAACTGAGAGGCACACTTGCTGCACGCGCCCCTCACCGCCCCGCTGGGACTGAGGGATGATGGGGATGATGGGGGTTGGGGAAAGGTACACTTCTCCTCCGTTTTGCTCTTACAGTTAGAGTCCTCCTTTGTCTTTTCAAGCAAATTCGGCGTCGGTAACCCATCTGTGCAGGCCGGATAACAGGAAGCCTTTGTCTGAAAATGTTCCGACAACTTGGGAAGAGTCGCATGCATGTGGGATGGGGGAGAAACACCTTACTTTTTGTTCAGCATGATGTGAGCAGACAGAAACGGGCGGCTTCGGTGCTTTTCCTGTTTCTCAAACAATGGAGAACCCATATCGAGCTATAAACAAACTCCACATGTGACCATCAAGATGACTAAATGTTTCAGATACCAAAATGAAAGAGAATGTGTTGAAAAAAAAATGTATACAGACGACAGCGTTTATTCTTTATTCTTGTCGATATGTAATGAAAGCAATCTCACCTCAGTCAGCCCACCTCTCGGGAGTAAAAAGCGCAAATTAGACAAAAATATTCCAAATATTGCGAAATGAAACGTTAATGTGACCACGTGTTTTAGGTGATTATTTACCATGGTCTTCCTTTTGTTTGACAGAGAAGTCAAAGTTATCATTTTTGTCTTTGTGCATCTATTATGATGATATTGCTCCTCCCTCATATTGTATTTGTTTTGCTCTAAAAAATATATATAGAATAGGCCTAACTCATTTTAATGTTTTATTTTTTTATTATTTCATTACTTTGTTCTATCAGAATGAACATTAGGGTTAGAGTTAGTCTGCTTCCCTCATCCATTGAACAAAGCCTCCAATCCTTTGTGTCAGAAGGGTTTCTTGTTAACAGCAACAAACTGTCGTTTCACTTACTCAGTCTGTAAGAGTGCAGAGCTTCAGACTAGCTGTCACTCATCCAATCTATTAACAAATACGGTTTTAAATGGAGTAAAGGGAACATGATGCATGTTTCAAATGGATACATTGATTGAACATTGCAACATGGACAGTTTTTAATCTATATGAAAGATAATTAATTTTCTCCACTGTAAGTTAAGTTGGTCTTTGCTTCATTCTACCAGCTGGACATAGTGACATCCCACCTTAAACCTATTACCACTGATCAGAACAAACAATATAATAACAAAACAGCCAAATAATCATTCAAGTGCAACCCAGCCACTTTAGCATTGCATTTAGGAATGGGCATTATGGACAAAATCTATCACGGCCATGTTTTCTTCAACACATACACAGTCTTTATGATAACCACATGGTTATCGTAGTTTTATATATAGCTGTGTGAAATAAATACTTGTCAAATAAAGAGTAGGCTACGGAGTATTTTCTAATTTTTAAGAACCTTAATGCCTTAATTGACCATTACATACACGGTTCAGAAAGTAAAGCGTCGTCCAAATGACGTAATGTTGCCGTATGCAGCTGTTTTTGACATCATACATTTTTATATCGTTTGTGCGATAAATATCCTCATATCGTCCAGCCCTAATTTCACTTCTATAAAAAGTTGGGATACTAAAAAACATAGAAGAGAAGAATGGTCAAAATCCAAGGAAGATATATGTGTCTATAGTGTGGAACAAGCTCCAAGAATCTACATTTTCCATAACACAACTCAATAGCACCTTTCATTAGACCCTCCTTGCCTCTGCCTCTTTTTCTGTTAAACAAGGCTGTTCTCATGAACATATAGCTATTAAAAGTAATGCACTGTAATTTGTATGTGTTCCACGTTTTTGTTGCTGCATGCACATTGACTGCTGTGGTAAGAGCACTGTGGTCTACATCATGACACACAGGGCTTTCAAGCATGGGAGCGGAGTAGATGGCCCAGTGAAAACAAGACTTTTGAACCAGAAAATGCGTGTTGTGTCTCTGGAGGTACTGCTTAAGTAGCTTGACAAGCCAGACCCAAATCAAGCTGTTGGGTCTGGGAACTCACCATTGGCAGGGCTCAATCTGAGGGGCGGGATAAACGGTTGTCTTTCAAATTCCCTCTGCACGCAATAGGATAGAGCTACAACCAACCAGAGCAACGCTAGTTGATAGAGTCAACTTTTGTCGTATCCAGTCGGCAAAACTCCGAACACATCGTCGTTTTTTAATAATGACTTCAGTGCGTAACTGCAAGTCTTCCGTAGTCGCGGTCAAAGCCGTATGGAAAGACCGCTGTTCTCCAGCAGCAGCAGCCATCTCCTTTGTTTTCAAGTAGCAGGGAATTCACGCAGAACTGTCGCAACTCTGCCGTCCTTACGTTAAGCCCACCCACCGACTCTATACATGCTGTGATTGGCCTGACCAGAATTAGGTTTTCCAGCTCGCAAGCCAACGGAGAGTTGCTAGAATAACAAATTACAGTTGCAGCCGCTAGAGGCGTCTAGACTTCTAGGCAACAAAACCAATATTTTAATCCAAAACACAATCGTTTTTTATAATCTTAACTAGTTGTTTGGAAACCTAAACTCAACTGTCGCCACCGCATGACGATCACCTTTTGTCAGCTAAACTTACCGGCAATGGCCGCCAAGAAAGACTGGGACCTCGCAGTGCCCTGTACCTGGCTCACAGTAACATTTATTCGGCTAAATTTACTGACTGACAGTCAAGCACTAATGATTAGTTACTAGTAAACAGATAAAAAGTTAATGAGTAGTTACCCACTGGAGAGTACTCACTGGAAAGTAAATGTAATACAACTTTTTTCTGCCACAAGGCATTGTTTTGTCATTGATTACATTGCACTTTGCAACAGTAATACAACAGATATCTTATTTATTGATATTGATTGATTTCAATATTGATTGATGCAACACCAAAGATTCTTTTGTACCTTAAAATGATCTTTCCAAAATCGTTTCAGTGGTTCATTAAAGGCAGCGGCCATTCGTAACACCTCCGGTAGCATTACCGTTTTTAGCCGTCTTTACAGTTTGCTAAATTTACCAGACAAAACGGGGATAAAGTACCAAAAGGACTAATAGTAATAGTAATTTAAAGATGTGGTAGCATTGGATCTGGACAGGAAGGATAACTCTGGGAGTTGGAAGGGGTGTGTTGCAATTCTGCCTTCTCACTCCACGACACAGGTTTGTGGATCTGAGTGTCACAATTTTGGTTTCATATTGCGTTCGTTACAGCCCTACTCAGTATAATGCATCACTTTATCTACAGGTACGCACAATCATTCAGCAATGGTAGTTAGTGTGCAACTAAGCATTAAATATCATTGGTACTGAGTGGTTGGACTGCAGCTATTTTAAACCCTAGCTCTTGGTATTACATAACTGTCTAGACCGCTTAACTGTCATGTGACAGGCCGTCACCTGACCGGCCAGGCAATCGCTGTAGTTTCATAGGATATCATATGAATTGTTTAAACCCCACACCTCCAGTTTGAAACCCAGGATTTCTCTAAAATCTTCAAGTCTCATGCCCAAGCAAAGACAACCCTGATGACATCATAATATTTTTCTAATTTTGGAAAGCTTCCTCCTGAGCACAAATGACATTGTTGACATTCAGCTGTTTTGTCAAATAAACTGTACTTGATGTGTAAAAATTATTTCACTCAGTTTTACTGTATGTAAACAAACCATGTCACTAGACAAGAACCTTAACATCGGATAATTTAAAACACATTTAATTTTTATTAAAAAACATTTTCACATATGTATGAAAACGTTTTTTCTACAATAAAAAGTATGGTAATTACAGCATGGTTGTATTAGAAAGAGATTGTGTAGTAATAGGAGGTCTTTGACAGGACGGGAACTGTCTCCTCAACTGCACAAAACGCAGACTCCCCAACCCCCACCATGACCTCAGTTAGACTTTCTCCTCACTTGCTACATATAGGGCACACTGCTTGCTGCAATGGCAGAACATTAGTATTGGGCATAAACGTAATTTGTCTGGCTACACTACAGACACACTGTAGGATAGTGGGGAAAATCTGTGTTTTTGTGTTTTTAAGGCGCTAAGCTCCGGATGCAACAATGGTGGTTTTGCCAAATAGTCTCGGGAATAACCTTGCAAAATAAAACGCCACATAAAATATGTTAAAATAAATTATAATAAATAAATAAAGAGCCTTCATGTCTGTTTGACCATGCTTCAATCAGTCATAGCTTTTAAATCTATTATCTTTTGAATTTAAGCCAAGCCAATCAGTGGTCATAAACTATTTATGTGTTTGGCATATATTTTGATCATCAGTGTCACCTATTTTAGAGGAACAAGGATCATTTACAACTTGAAATTTTCACATATTTTCCAAGTATTAAAACATTACTCATAGGGCTGTAACAAAATGGAAAATAAAACTGAAATTGTGACAATGGCATGTGTCAACAAAAATGTTGTATTATGTTTACTGAGGACCCTCCCCAAAAAAAATCAAAACTCATGAACCAAACCGAACCGAATTTGGTGTATCGTTACAGCCCTAATCACTCACATGCCCATATGCAGATTGTTAACTTTAATGTAAAAGATGTGGGACAGGGCCTCATTGTGTGCAAAAATACATTTTGAAGTTAACCTTAAACTAATATGAGGCTCCAGTAGTCTGAAACAAATTAAGTGTACAACATTCCCTCTTTGTGTTACTATCCCTCCACTGCAGCTCAGCACAGAAACAATGTCTGAAACCACCAAGGGGAGTTCCATGTAAAAGACTGTAACTTAGGCAGACACACCACAGTGCCCACTCTGCCAGAGAGGAGGTTCATTGGAGCATATCCTGAGCTGTTGCCCAAGAGCACTGGGAGATGGGCGCCGTTGGCGCCACAACCAAGTGTTAAGGGTCATCGCAGTGGTCATCAGCACTGGGATTGCCTGCAGTAGACTACAGAAAGCAGCAGGACAGAAAATTGCCTTTGTTAAAGCCAGGGAGAAGCCACACAAGCGCCTGAATCAATCTGGGAGGCTGCTCTCAACAGCACAGGACTGGCAGCTGAAGATCGACCTAGGGAGACATCTCAAATTCCCAAAAAACATCACAGTGACCATGCTCGAGGCCAGACATTGTCCTGGTGTCAGAAATAACAAGGCAAGTGGTCCTGCTGGAGTTGACTGTTCCCTGGGAAGACCGGATGGAGGAAGCTTTTGAGAAGAAGAGAGCCAAGTATGAGGAGTTGGCAGGAAATACCGAAGCAGGGGGTGGAGGACCCGATGCAATCCCATTGAGGTTGCATGCAGAGGATTTGTCAGCCAGTCACTCACTAGGGCCCTCAAGATGCTTGGAGTGAAGGGACTGCACATCAGTAAAGCCATCAAGAACATTACGGACACCGCCGAAAAGGCATCAAGATGGCGGTGGATCAAGCAGGGCAATACGTGGACCATACAAGCTATTCAGACACAAGCCAGGGCTTGATCAACCTTGGTTGGTTCGCCTGGGCGAAGGTGTATGATGTTGTGACCCAAAACATCCAATGAACCCAGGATACATCACTGATGATGTGTCTGAGTTGCACCATTGGTGTATGTTAAGAACTGGAGATACCTACTGTTAAGACTGCTGAAGCCCATTAGCGTTGGCTCACCATTTCAATATATTTTTGCTCATTACAAGGACAATAGATTTAGTCCATTACTTTCATTGAGGTTGCACAAAGAATAGCTCTCTTAATGGTCTGTATGGACAGCAGAAATAATAACAGTGACTTTTTACTCCATTTCCCACGGAATACGATTTCATATATGTTTCCTTCCTCATAGGGAGCAACTGGTTTCATCATTTCATCCCCAGTTGAGTCTGACAATCAACCTGGAGAGATATAACATGTGCTTAAGATACATCAGGTAATCTATTAGGGAACATTTACTTACTGTTTCTGATCCATTCAACAATTATACAAGATCCAAGATGTATGACTTGCCTGTCTAATGACAGTGCATAAACAGCTATACTGTCAGAAAATCATGTTGTGAAAAGGAGCTTCTGAATTAGTTTGTTGCATTTTAAGTATTATGGTAAAAATTCAGGATGTTAGGACCTTTGAATGCACCAACAAGCGGTTTACAAAAAAAACCCTGCTATTTCTAGTCATAGTTCCATTATCTTTATTGTGGCCATTATTGCCACTGTTCATCACACCCCCAACCGTCATTGTCAGACACCGCCTACCAAGAGCCTGGGTTTATCCAAGGTTTCTCCCTAAAAGGAAGTTTTCCTTGCCACAGTCGCACTAAATGTTTGCTCTTGGGGGAATTGCTGGAATTGTTGGGTCTTTGTAAATTATAGTGTGGGGTCTAGACCTACTTGTTACTTAACTTTGTTATGATTTGATACTATTATATAAATAAAATTGAACTGTAATATTGTGTTGAATAAATATTAGGGTACCTGTCTCAAATGTGTTTCAAATTTCTAAAAGATGATTTCCCATACATTTTTTTTTTATAGAACTAATGGCTGCCTAAAAGCTAAAAAACCTAATTCAATGTTATTCTTATGCCTGTTAATCCATTATATACCTGCATAATGCATTTTCGTCTGAGAGTTGCTATAAGCCTTCATACTGCTTTATTATGACTTATAACAATGTATGATAAAATAATGCTAAAATAATACTAAAAATGTGTTTTATAACTGGTAATTATCATTCTGCCCATGTTCAATAAAATGTTTAAAAGTATTATAAATTTGATATATTCATAGTGGCTGGAGAGTGTAGTGTGTTTTGTACAGTGCACAGCTCATTTTCTGCTACATGGAAACTACTTTGATGTTGAACAGGAAGTATACCACTGTTTTCTACTAGACAAAATACACTGTCTCTTCACAGATAGAGGCTTTTGAAGTAAAGTCTAAAAAACAAACTAAAAAAAACTGGTTTGAGCAAAAGCAACTGCAATAAGACATATCTACAGGCTGTATGATCAAATAAACACATGAGGAACAGAAGTAGTAATTTCCAATATCATTTATCAAAAGTGTTAAGTTCAGGATAGCCATCTACAGATATCCAAAAACAACCTTATTGTAATGGGTTATTATACTGTGAGACGTAAAATAGTCTGCCCACAAGTTTCACTGTGAACTGATGACAAGAGCATGCTGAGTAATATTTAATTTGAAAATGTTACATTTTGTAAAATTACTGAGAAACAAGTTTTGTTTTTTTTTTGTTTTTTTTGGGGGGGGGGCATCAAATCTGTCATTGTAATTCACAACTGCAGTCATCTCAGTGTGTGTCCCATCACACAACCAATCCAACTTTTTTTCCCACCAATTTGGCGGCAACTAAAGAGGAGCCTCACATCTGCAACAATAGAGCAGCTGCTCATCCGCATCAATGGGCTCAGGCCGACCTGTGGCTTTATGCGTTAGCGCGCCTTTTTCATTCCTTTCATAAGGCTCAGATTCCTCTTACTAAATCGTCTGGGTGTAATGATACATTTGAGATCCTTGGAAAGCCACACAAATCAAAGATCAAACAACACAACCATATTCGGGAAATGCAGATTTATTGAAAAGGTTTTGTCAATGACAAAATATTACAAGTGTCACAAGAGTCACAAAATATATTGTTTTTTAGCCTACATAACGTCAGTGAATACTATACAATCCTATTTAACACACAGTGTTTACAGACTACTCTTTTGCACAGACCAAAATACTTTTAAGTCCATATCGTGCAAACCTCCAACAAAATAACCCTTGGGGTTTTACAAAAGTGTTGTCTACAACCCATATCTTTGAAACCCCAAAGAAGATTGCATTTTAAAAGCCTATAGACTTTCGTTTCTTTAAGATCTGTGCTCGTTTGCTCTGTGCATTAATCTGTAAAAGAGCCAAATGCTGAATGAAATTATTGTACAGCAACTCCAACAATTCTTAATTGCTAAGATTACGGTCATTTGAATACAAATACCATAAATAGCATTACAAAAATAAATAACACGTATGAGATAAATGTCCATCTAATCTACCAAGGTCTCCACATGGCAGCGCTGACAGCCTGCGGGCCGGACTGCGCTAGGCAGGGAGCCACTGCGCCGCCGCTGCTGCGGGACTGGCTCTCCAGTCTGGAGCTGACGCTGGATTTGAGGCTCAGGAGTCTCTGTTGGATCTGAGGGAGAGTCCTGGAGCTCTGAGCGCAGCAGTTCAGACAGGTTGGAGTTATGGTGGCGGACGTGGACTGCTGGACGAATTCGTTCACCCGCTGACACGCGTCTTGGTCCAGGCTCGTTTTGGGAAGCAGAGTAGAGACGCGCTGGAGGCAGGATTTGTAGCCTTCTCTGTAACTCTCTGCGGAGTCTGGAGGGAAAAGAGATTTGATCAGTGGCTTGAATTTCACGTGTAGCCTATAATCACAGGTAAGATAGTTTGTGCAATGCATATCGTAGTTCAGGAAATGATGCGTACCTTTGACTGGAGCGGAAGGAAGGTCTCTGAGGAAACGGACGGTCATTTCCAGAATGTCAGCTTTCTCCAGCTTGGAGTAGCGTGCGTTGTCTTTGCCAACCAGAGGAAGAATCAGGCTTTTCAAATGACTGAGACTGTCGTTGATACGAGCACGTCTTCTCTTCTCCAGCAAGGGTTTAAGAGTCTAAAACAAATAATGAAAAACGGTTATTCAGCTGCACTGAATATAATGCAAGAGTCAATTGAGAAAACATTTCCAGTAACATCACGGTTTCTCTCTTTCCCTTACCTTTCTCAGTTCGTTGGCTTGTTTTCTCTGGGCCACGGTGGACCTGGCAGGGAGAAGCTGGTTGGCCTCAGTAGTGATGTTGGGACTCATTTTGTTTTCTGCTTGTAGCTGTGTTTTTTGAGGGGAGATACTTGCGCTTGGAGCGGCTGAGCTGAAGTGTGCCGCTGAGCCTGCGAGCCTCCTATTTATGTGGCTCCAGCGCGTCAGAGGGGAGGGAACACAAGCCATTGTGCGGGGGGTTTGACACAGGGCGGCGATGCCTTTGAGAGATGAGCGAAGCTCTGTCTGGACCATCTGGTCCCGTCTAGCGCTGGTATGCAGAGGTTTGTGATGATGTTGCGCTTTATTGCGTGTAAGATATACAGCTTTAACGTTCATCCTAGATCCAATTGTGCATACAAGACATATAACGTTGATGTTTTTCGAACATCAACGTTATACCACATAGCTGCTTTTTGGAAATTTTCTACAGGAGTTGCCTCTTTATTCGCCTGGCTGTGTTATTAAATTGACCATCTTTATTATCCTGTTCATTTTTGTATCGAAACGTTCCCACAAACGAGAGGCCAAATAAGATAATTTTAGTTTAATGACATACATGAAAGCTGCACTGCTATAAACGAACAATTAAAAGTTAGATCAAAATAATAACAAAAACATACATTCAGTCAGTTTATGTATAGTAGATTTGCTATCCCGCCATAATAAACGAAACACAGAACCAGATGAGTGATTTTGAGGTGACAGGAGTAATGTATTCCTACAATTAATAAACCAGATACCCAAGCCACGCTATGTATGGATTAACCTCTGTTTGTGGACCCTTGGCAGCTTGTTTCCAATATCAACAACCCGGTGTTTACCTGGAGGATTGAGGGAGGATACTGAGTGACGTACAACCTGCAACACAAGCAGAGAGCGGAGTGCGTGGATCAGCGGAGGAGGGACGTATATACAAAGGAGTCATGCAGTACACACGTCTGTTCTAACACTGCATGGATAACACGGTGAGGAATAGGCATTAGATGCAGTAAAAAGCTGGACCTGTTTTGAAAGATAGTCCCTTCAAAAATATTAGACACCATATTAAATGTACTATTGTAGATATTTTAAACTGAAAGTAAACTGATTTTATTTCAACATCTTCGAAGACTTTCAGTCAATCTCTGCTGCTGACCATCAAACCAAACACAGTGCAGTGAGCTGCTGGTAGGATTCACGCGTTCGGCACGCGCCACAACCGCGCAACAGATGGGAAACCCCCCTTCATCTTCCATCTCTACTCACTACACACCAACCCTCCTCTGTTTCCCACCGTCGCACCACTCTGTTGCTGCTCCCATCAGCACCCCTGCTCCTGTTCTTTTGCCCCCTCACCATCAATGTGCTCAAACTACATTTTTTATCTTTTTTGGAGTGGGGGAGGTTTGGGTCCCAGCACATAGACACAAAGGCCGAGTTATATACGTTACTACAAATCAGACCAACTTAAAACAACAATTCATACCAAGATGTTAAAAGGACGTCCCAAAACGATAAGTTCACAGAAAAGACACCAAATAAAACTAAATATGTATGATATGGCAAAATACCGGCTTTACGTTAAACCATTACGCACATAATTGTTTACTGAAGCATTTCCAACCTCAAGGCTTAAGGCAATAATAAGAGCGGGAACATGCTTAACACACTGAAATATCAATTATATTTCAGTTGATTTTTTTACACCTGGACACATGTAGTTCAACAATCTCATATCCTTTGGTAAAGATAATACTGCTCTTCGGGTGCAAGCTGTGCTGCTGTAGCTTGAGGGCTTTTCTCCCTCTGTTTTTTTAAAGCATTATAGATGCGCAGTTTTACACGCGTCATGCCCCATGGGGCCCCAAATAACTGACATCAAGTCCAGTCTGGGAACGGGCACTTCGAGATAAAACTAAAAAAGTGCATGAGAGGCTTCGGTTGGGACCCTTTTTGTCCTTGTTTCGGCGTGGGTATCCATCTGTGCAAGCTGAGAGCACAGTGACCCTTTGTTGAAGAAAGTACAGAATATAGTGGATTTTTCCAGCAACTGTATAGGAAAGTGATATGATTAGCATATTTGTTTTCTTGGTTTCTTTTGGTAAACTAGACTACTGAATTCAATACCCGACTATTTGTCAGATTTAAATAAAATAAAACTAGGAACACGTTTTATGACATATTAAGGATTATTAAGAAATATTACAAGTAACGTGTAACAACATCACCAACCGTTATAATCTGGAGAAAAAGGTACAATTGTATTATATGTATTCCCAGAAATCATCTAAAATCTTAATCCTTGAGTCAAAGAAAACTTCTGATGAGTGAGAATTTGATAGCATACACGGCATGAGACTGACACGAGCCAGAGCGACCAGACAGATGGAGCCTGCGCAGGTTTATTGATGCGTGAAACCAAAAGCGTCGATGGACTCTGCCTTGCTGAAGGTGATCGTCTCCATCGCGGCTATGGAGGCTTCCAGACTTCTAGGTTTTACAGCCTTCACATCGTGACTGGCTGAAAAGATGTCTGGCATCCCAAGCCAAAATCTACGCCAACATTATCCGCATCATACAGCATCTGTAGACTGCTGGCTGCTGTTTGAGAACAGCATGGAGACACACATGACAAGTTCGATTGAACCTCCTGTTGTTCCCAGTTTGTGATCAAATCCAACTTTACTTCAAATAAATGTGATTAAAACGTTTTTTTTTTTTTTACCATAAAACACAATCTATACCAGGTTGTGTATCCTAAAATGTTCAGATAAAACCGTCATGTGTTAGCTAAAATGTAGACATAGGCATAAAGACTGATAGCCTATAACTGGTAGAATTGAAACGCTAAAAGTGGTTAGAACATGTATAATTTCAAAATTGGTTCCATGTTAAATGGTGTGAGGTGTAGTGTGTTTTATATATTGTTTTCTTGTTAAAAAAAAAGAAAAGAAAACTAGGATAGAATAAGACCAAAACAACTTATTTTAGTGTGTTTCTCTTGTTATCCCTGAACCAGATTTTAAGTGAGATATTTTACTTCTATGTCAATTTTTTTTAAATGTTTAAAAAAAAAAAAGGAAAAAGACATTTGATGATCTGACTCAATATGTCAGACTTTTGCATTTGTAATTGTCTAAGGGGAACCAATGAGAATTGTAGTTTTACATGTTTTATAGTGGGGAAACAGTACAGTTTTTAATTGTAACTAACAGTCAAAATCCTAAATCATTGTTACTAATGAATAATTCAGAAATACATTGAGGTGCAGAAATAATCATACTGAGATTGATGTTTGAAGTCAGTTTTATGCAATAATACCAAAATATAAAAAGCAACTGGCTCAGTATTATTAAACATTTAAGTTCAGCAAGGTAATGCAATGAAATATTTGTAGAAATGCAGTTATTAAATAAAACATCAAGGGTTTAACTGCCATTATTCCTTAAGCCTGCAGATACTCAAAAGTGGGCTGTTATTCTGTTGTGTTTTATGGCAAGTCTTACATCACAGACATACAGCAGTGTGATGGGTAGACTGAGCAGTTTGTTTAACCAAAAGTAAGGCATAAAGATTTTAAGTGATAAAACAATTAGGAATTTTGATATTGGAAAAGAGGAACACACTCAAGCCAACACATACTCTGTCATTAGCCTACTGCCGGTGTGGTGCAGTGTGACAGAGTAACTGATTTCAGCAGGAAAAAGCACTGGGACACACTGATTTGTAGACTAAATATTGTTTCAGTAGTACTGTGTCAACACTACAATCCAACATTTCAACATATTTTCCCTGTAATGTTTGCTGTTCTTGTTTTGAGAAGCACCTGATTCAGCTGCACATTGGTGAAGATGCGCCGAGAACCCCTTTTCACCTGATAACATGCACTGCTGATGTGATGCTGGGCCAATGCCTGGACTGTTAACCGGACTGGTTGTTTTTCTGTTTTCATGCACCAATGAGTTCATCACTAATTCACTCATTTGGTTGTAAATATTTTTTCTAGCTGCAGCAATCCTTAAAAAAATCAAACTCATACTGTTGGCATAATGGTTTCCCATAAATTTTATTTTAGCCTTCATGGCTTTATTTCAGTAGCTCTCTCACTTATTTTGTTGAACTGGCAGCAGCAGAAATGGCTGTGTTGCTATTCAAGCTGCTTGGACAGAGGAATTCCTAATTAGATGGATTGTTTTTCTACCAGAAAGGTGATCTTAACTGACTATTCCAGCTCCAGTATCAATAGCGTCCCCTCCCACCTTACAGCAACATGAAGCTAGCCTGTGCAATTCTGCCATCAGTTTTGCCTTTGCTCTGCACATCTCTCTACTACTTTGTATAGCATGTCATCATGTGCTTCCAACTCACAGCGTAAAGCTCCTTTAAGACCATTCCCAGCAGGGTTGTGTAGCAGTTATGTTGGGCTTTGACAACAAGTACCAAGTACAAAGACTACGTGGAGAAATTCAATTAAATAACCATTTCCTTCCTTTCCCTTTAGAATCTCTAGCGAACCTTTGTTATTAATTATTGTGAACTTTCTGATGATTCACTGAGCAACAAGATGTTTATCATGTAGCCATGAGATACTGGGTTTGGATTCAGCCCTTAAATGTGTCTTCAAATGTTTCAGGCTTAAAGCTGCACCGACTAACTTTTTTGTAGCTGTTAAATCTCAGTCTTTATCAACAGATTGAGTTTGCTTTGATAATCGTCATGATATGCAAAAAAAGCTGGCAAGTGGAAACCAGGAAACCAAAGAAAACGTCACAAACAGTTTCTTTCCTATCCATGAAAGGTGGTGTGATTTTATAAAAGGGGGGGATCTTATAAGGGTATACACACCTTTATCTGACTGTTTCTTAAGGGCCTCATCTGTGCCTTTGCGTCCCTGATTAAGAGGAGTCAGGTGTGGGTGACTGGTGGACACTTTTGCTCCATGTGGTGGAGCTTTGTGAGGTGACCTCTGTCCGTGGTGCTGAAGGGGGAGTAGAGAAGGTGGTTTGATACGTGAAAGCTGTATGTGGCGCTAAATACTTGTTCGGAAGTCACCCATTCAGGCCCGACACTACATGTTGCTTCTACTGTAGTAATTCCTCTCTACCACTGAAAAAAGGTCAGGATAATACTTTTCAGACTTTTTGTGTTAAGATTCCCAAAATTACATCTTACTTACATGAAAATTTGCACAAGATGTGTGCCAATGAAATAGAAAAGGGATTTCTATGTATTTTATCTTGAGAGGAGCTAACTAACGTCTGCTAGAATGAATGAACCGTCCAACACCAGCTCTACACTCTATGGAAAAGGACATCAGTCAAAATGGGTGCAATAGAAAACAAACAAAAACATCCATCTTCATAAAGTCTTCCCTTGGTCATGCACCTTTATTGTATCCTGAGTGACAATTAACAAGTGCAACAAAGTTCTAAAACTGTTTTGGCACAAGACCATTAAAAGTAAATAGAGCTTACACTCAGTGTTCAATTTAGGTACACCTATGCAATTTAATGCAACAGCTTTTAGGAACATTCTTCTTTATGTTTAGTATTGAGCATTAGGCTACGTTGAAAAATGTTTAGAATATGTTGCCCCCATGTAAACTGGAAATTTGTAAGCATTGTAAAAGTATAGTCCATGGCAGGGCTGTTGTATTGTATTGCATTAGATTGTACCTAACAAAGTGTCTCTTTGACCAATGTTACTGCTTTTGGTAGCTGTTGGATTTGTTTCAATATTTTAAAATTTTTAATCGCAATATCCAGATATCTTCAGCTGTAAACAATTATATATGCCTATTAAGTAGCAATGCTCTTTGTGTGGCTTCAGAGAGGGGAGGGACATCTAAATATATAAAAACATATGTACGTACAGTTTGTAAATGTATTTTTTAGTAAGTAAATTAAATAACAACCGTTTGTTGGTTATGTCAAATCACTGATGAGACCTTTCTCCCTGCAAAAGGAAGACCTATCAAAATATGCCAAGACGCTCCCCACGCCTAAACCAACGCTAGTTAAATAAAGCGTCTGCTGCAGCAGTGACGAAAACCCAAACTTGTTTTCTCCTGCACCAAGTCCATCTGACGTCACTGATTCTGTCCCAAAGTCTGCGTCAGCATCCCCAGCGCTCGTGTGCCAAATGAGACGGTAACAAACGATTGTGATAAATGAGTGTTGCCCAATATGATGTAGAAAATATAACATCCTTATAAATATAATTTATAGCCTAGGCCTTTGATTTAAGTCAGAATCTTAGACATAATTCCAAGAGTCTAAAATATCTTATTATGATGTCAATGATTTCAGCTGCCTCAAATTTTAACAATGCCATGATATCCTGCAACGTGGATATTCGTTTTTTAAGGATTTAAACCCAAACATTTTGGTTGCTGTTGAAGATATGGTACAAAACACAATGAAACTAGAACTGAAACTGTTCAACCATGAAAAAAAAAAATATGCAATAAACAGACAAAATATAGGCTACATTTTGAAGGAAACATCACGTCTGGTTGGATTACGGTTCTCTAAAATACCATGAAAAATAAAGACTGCAGAGGTTTTGGAAATGACATGCAAATACTGAGCTTTATATCTTCACAGAAGCTTTTAGAAGTCTACTTCTATAGCCACACTGCCCCCCGTTGAAAATTAAGTGGGCTATAATAAAACAAGCATCGAGCCTGGCGTCGTTTGCAGAAAAGCATTTTTGTACATTGCATAAATCGGAGGGATGGATCAGACAGGATTTGAATATCCAACCAAGCCTAACAAAGCCAAAAGCCAAGCTGTAAGGCACAGCACACATCTGGTGGCGCACATTTGTTTTGCTCTTTAAAGTTAACAAAGGTAAACTTATAGCGTCGCATAGGCTTCTCCACCAATAGCAGTCGTTTCCAGCTCTGACAGGTTGTAGTCATGTCTTTGCTTGTCATGCACCTCAAAATGCGCTTCACAGAAAGCCAGCAGTCTAACACTCTGTTGCTGTTCAAGGAACAGACGTGAAAGATAAAATAGAGACGCTAGGCTAAAACCTCAACAAGAATATAGTTGTTTATTTCTTCATCTTTTCGTAAATAATAAAGGATATAAGTGATTTAAGCAGCCCCAGGCTATTGGACAGGCGGGTCAGACGGCTTGTTGGCGGGTTTTTTGAATATTAGATATCTGATTGAGGGGGATCCATTGTGTTGCCATATCAGGGGCACGAGAACAGCACGAGCCAAGCGAACAATGGCAGCAGATGGCTTTCCTGCTCAGATGAATTATTTTGAAGTTACAGAGACACAGTGATCATTAAGAGTTGTCCGGGGCGAAATGAAAGAATGGGAGGTTAATCACGAAAATACATTTACATTAAGATATTCTATATCGAAGCAATGTCCAATAGGCTATATAAAAACAGTATTCTCAAAGTGGTTTACTAATGATAAGGCCGATTTATGCTATATGTTACAAAATATTAAATGTTAACTACTCGTTTCAATGTTGTAACGGCTCATAACAGTGGAATGAATTTAGAACAAAGGGTTAAGATTTGACCAAATATAAATAGGTGGTGTACGTGCTAAACATGTAGGCCTATTCATATGATGGATGTATGCTTATCTCAGCCTTCTTGGATTTATCTGGAACAGCTACACAAGATTTTTTTTAATTTTAATTATAGTTTTAAATTTGAAAAATAACCTAGCAACAACAAATAAGCAATTCAATAACTTTCCGTTTGGCGTAGCTACTCTTGCAGTGAGACTCAGCTTGAAAATAGTCCAAAATTAGTTTATAAGAACAAAACAATTAATATAGAATGTAAAATATTGGCTTTTTGTACATTTTTCTAGCGGTTGCATGGTCCTGCACAGTCCTTCAGAAGTGCATCTGAGCCAAGCCGTGAGAGGGCGTGGCCTGTACGAGGGGCCCGCCCACAGAGAAACGCGTCTCTGTCATTTGGCCCCAAACCTCGTGTAGTAAAAGGGCGCTCAATACAACTGCAGTCTTCAACCAGCAACGACCTGCACGCACCGCTGCGTGTGCTTCAAATGATGAGCAGAGGGGCAACGCAGTCACACCCTGGTATGTTTTTTGTTTTGTTTTTAAACGTAACCTAATATTTATACAGATTTGCATTATGAATATGTCACTTAGTCGTATGTGTAGTATATATAAGACTTAATTTAGGTTACATTGAATCTCAGCCACTTGTGTTCACCTGTCTCAATTTGCTGTTGTATGGAGCCTATGTTTAAATGATAGATCTTTATGCCTTTATATGTGAAATAGTTTGTGTCTGTATTTGATGTAACGCTGTCTGAGCTTGATTAATGACATTTGTCAAACACGTTGAAAATTAGGCCTAAAACGTGTTTTAGTGTAACACGTGACTGTGAATGTTTGGATTAGATTTTATTGTATTTAGACATGAATATAATCTGCTTTTATATTTGCATTTCCTGTATGGGGTGCAGCTATTCGTGACTCCAGGCTGTTAGGCTTTGTTTGGTGTACAGTAGGCTACAGTCAAATAGCCTGAGGACCTTATCAAATAAAATCAACTGTGACAGAGAGAAGCCATTTAAACTCCACTTCACCACATTGCCAGTCAATAACCTCACAGCAGAGTGGTCTCGAACTTGTTCGACTTTTGTCTATAGACGCTGCATTGTCTTGTTAAATCACTTGTGCTGTTTCTGTCAGTCGCTAATGAGCCTGAGTGTGAGAAAGTCTGACCGTAGAGATTCTCACTGCAACTCACGGATGACTGGGTCCCTGTGGGAGAGACATCAAGCCTGCACGGTGAGTTTAAGAGGATAGAAGACATCTAACTTATGTTGAGATGGGACAAGATGAACTTTAGGATAAGATGCTGCCCAAATAATTATTTGTTACTTTATAAACTTAGTACTACTTTAAGCAAAATACCCACGAACTTCATTCTGAATGGTCTATGAAAAAGATGTATGTCAGTCTTAAAATTGAAAACACACAACATCAACACTTAATTGCAATTGTTTAAGGAGTTTATTAAATGTTTCAGTAAGGTACATGATAGATTCAGATACTATTAAAGGTCTCATTTCTTCATGGCCTGAAACAACTAGAAATTAAGGCTTTTAGAATTGTAATGTTTGTTAAGATTTTGAGTTTGGAGTAAAAAAAGAAATCCAAATCACTCCAAACCATTGTTCATAAAAAGTGAACTCACAGTTTGGACAGTAGGTCAGTATTTCAGAAAGCATCTTATACTGACTACAATAAAGTTCCAGTGTTCATTTACTGTTTTTACCAATATTCATGAGGAGTTTATCTTAAAAGTCTTTTTATGTGCTCACATCTCAAATGTAGGCCTATGACACATTTAAATATCAAACGTGTTACATTCAGATTGGCATATACATGTATATAGATATCAACTCTTTAATACTTCACAAGACACTGCTTTAAGATGTTTTCCTGATGTTTTAAATGTCATTCAATTTATTTCAGCTCCAGCTAAGCCAATCCAAACGACAGCAAGAAAGAAAGAAAGAAACGTTAAGGGAAAGTTGCAGTTTGTGGATGGGAGGATGGAAACGGATGAATAAACTTATTTCCTCTCTGTGTGTTTAATCTTCTTTGAATGGCTTAATAAAGTTGATTACGTCTTGTCTCCTTTTTATAAACAGATGTACAGGCTACCTCTGCCTTTCTATTGTTATGGTGAACAACATTTGGCTTACAGTAGGCCTATGGGAACTTTATTCTTTGTATTATTAGGTAAATATGTCGCTGATGCATTATTAGTTTTTTAGATCATACATTAAGGTAAAGACACGCTTCTCTGCAGTTCAACATAATGGCTAAAGGCATCCTCCCTGCACGCGCCCATGGTTTACTCAAGCGAAAGCCATTACTGTAGGGCACGCGCCAACCAGCTGGGCCGTTGCAGATGGGCGCGAGGAGCTGCTCTACTACAATACTTATAATATCAGAATCAGATAAGGATTTATTGCCACCGTCAGTTATACCTATACCTATATATATATATATATATATATATCTATATATATATCTATATATATATATATATATATATATATATATATATATATATATATATATATATCTATATATATATATATATATCTATATATATATATATATATATATATATATATATATATATATATATATATATATATCTATATATATATATATATCTATATATATATATCTATATATATATATATATATATATATATAAGATATATATATATATATATATATATATATATATATATATATATATATATATCTATATATATATATATATATATATATATATATATATATATATATATATATATATATATATATATATATATATATATATATATAGATGTCTGTCTAACAAATAGAGATTTGAAAGAAAAACATTAGCTATTTTGCCTATATAATCATGGACTCAAATCAGTCATTTCGAACTCAAATGTAGTGGTCTTTATCTAGAATTATCTTCTCATAAAGATGGTTCTGGGTCAGCCATGAAAGGGTTAATTCATTCTTATCAACAGTTGTAATGCTCAAATTTAGAACTTATATCAGTGACTTCGGTGTTTTTCTCTGGGTTGTAGCCTACTGCTTTAATGTGTTTTTTGTGGTAATTTACCGTTGCTAACAGGCAGTGGGTTACGTTATTAGCAGCATGCTTAATCAACACATGTCCTAATTTGAATGTTCCCGCTCCGCAGCAGATGTGACCATACAATAGATGGGGCCCCCGCGCTGAATAATTGAGTCCAATTTAAATAACTGTCGCACGTCTGACGCGTGCAAGAAATATCCCAGTTTTCCCAGGCTTTGTAGGAAAACCGTTGGCAGCTCTCTTCCACTTCAATAGGGATTTAGCCTCTCATGGCTTAAAGTTATGGGAGCGCCTGGGAAAAGCCTCCAGATCACTTACACATGATGTGTAGCCCTTCATTATAGAGCTGCTGGTCTGCAGCTGCACCAAAGACGTGTTCTGCTTTTATGTCTCGATCTCATTTAGCCGTCCAAACTGGCAAATAAATAGCCTACCGGTATTCACACCATCACCATTTCAGTCAAATAGGCTTTTCAAATCGAAAAATCACTAATTCAAATCAAATTAATATATTGATAATAAACTCAATTGTATCATGCTTTCACGGACAACAAACAAATTATAGTATGTCTATATGAAAACAAATATATATCCCACCATATAGAATGTCTAATATGTTATTGTTCAAATAGGCCTTATCATTTGTTATTAATAATAATAATAATAATAATAATAATAATAATAATAATAATAATAAATTAACATATATCAACTTCAAAACAAAGCTTTGGTTAAACATGACTGCTATGACATAAAATCAGATAATCACAATAATATGCTACAAATTCAAATGGAAATAAAAGACCCAAAATAGAAAGCAATACATTAAATACATAAGACCTTTTAAAACAATTTTTTTGTACAAATTATAAAATGTGTTTTCAAAAGTGATTTAAAATATGTCACACAAAGAAGTCTCACACTTACAGGCCTGTATCTCCTTTATTTTAACTGCAAGCATAATTCCTGTTACATAATATAGGCTACGTATTGTTGGCTCTGCTGGCATTAATGTAGTGCCCCCTAAATCGAGAGTGTTATCCATTGCCTTTAGGGAGTTATCAGTCGCTCGTGGGAATTTCCCTCTCCTCCCCAAATTGGCGCGTGGTGTCTATGACAGTTGGAGCGGTGCAACAGATGGCCGGAGAGGCACGCGCCGAGCACGAGTCTAGCCCATAACCCCATCACCCCCCTTCTCCGCAGCAAAGCCACCACATCAGGCAGAAAAATCAATCAACCTAATCTGACAGTGATGAGGCAGAAAGTGCGGAACGTGGTTTGAGGCTGCACGTTTTCTTATTATGAGGTTAGCTCCCAAATCATTCCATAAAATATAACAACACGTCAAATATATCAACCTATAAACCAAAAAAATGAAGACGAGTAGGATATACTGGCTTGAGTTTAAATATACCTAGTATGTACACAGTGCGTAAATAGAAGCCTCTACAGCAGTAAAACATTAAAGGGTAGTGTTAGAATTTTTTGAGACTAACGTCGTGTTCTGTTGGATCTCTGAGGAAGGAGGCTCGAGGGTCGAATTGAGAATTTAAGAAAAGGTTTAATGCAACAGAATGATGAGGATGATGAGACAAAGACAATACAATAACAAGGACAACATGAAACATAATAACACTGCAGCTGACAGCGGACTGATCCACGCTTCCCCTGACGGAGTCACGTGAATGCAGTCCCGAATATCCATGAATCGCACTCATTTATGCCGTGCACCCGGGGGCTGCTCCTTTTCACCTGGTGCATTCAAATCCCTTCTCATTGGTCTGTTGTTGTCATGACATCATGCCGAGCGCACCTTTGCTGTCCAATGAGAGTTAAAATGCTGGTAGACTCTGTCACTTTGGGGGTCGTTTGTGGTGACAGAACAAAGGTTCTGTCGTCTAAATGTGAAATTCTATCATCAATACAGTTGAATCAACATTGTGTTGTCTTAGCCTAGACTAAGACCCCAGGGGGCTGGAGACAGTAGGCCTTTTTGTTGGGTGGCAAGGTGTTCCTTTCCTGTCAGTGGTAATGAGGGGGAGGTGAGGGACAGAGATAATGCATTTTTCCTAAACCTGGTTCTTTCAGACATTTTAACTTTTAAACTCAACAATCCCTCCTTTTTCACACCTTTGGTGTGAAAACTATAAATGTAACTGAAAACAATGTCTTGTCTTATATGAACATAAAAATATAACCAAAAATGTAAACATCAGCTGCAAAAGTTGTAAGAAACAAACATGATTTTACAAACGATTCATTTTCTTTTGACCTCATCTGACTCCTTTTCTTGTAAACAATGCAATGTTCTTTAACACAACTGTTGCTCCTATAGCTGATATTACTCAGTGATTAGTGACTAACTTTTGAAACAAAAAACAAATCAGAAGATACTAGAAGTCTTTGACCAGGTGAAAAAAAAAAAAAAAAAAAACAATGGGAATTTAAATCATTTAACAGGAAGGAGAACAAAAAAAATCTAGGAAGGAAAAAAAATCTTAAATCTCTAAATCAAAAGAATAGCATATCAACATAAACATGTATAATCAGAAGAAAACAGATAAACTCCAAACTAAATGTAACTTTCTAATCCAAATCTGCACAATTAACCTTATACTTAATCTCAACTCTGTTTGAAGTCCAGCTTTTGAAAGTTCCTTGTTCACTTTCGTCTAATCTGGAAACAAAGTCTTTGGAAAAAAATAAAAGAAATCTCAGATCGGTTCTGGTTCATTAGGCTGCATGATGTCACCGCAGCTGACCACGGCGCTCCATGATGTCACATTTGTGCGCCCGTTCAGCTGCTGCTGGATGTTCAGGTTCTTTACCGGTTGGATGGAAAGGTGACTGAATGCACCCTCCTTTATCAACACCTTCCTTTTCCCTCCTTTTCTGAAACATCGTTTGTTTCAGAAACATCAAGAAGGAAAGATGATGACGCTATGCCTAATGCGCTGAGTGGAGCATCATGGAATCAGGACACTCCCTCACGTCCGACACCTGGTGTGGATGTCATCGCGGGTCTAACTGGGAAACATTGGGATGGACCAGCTGGGTGTGCCTCCACTCCAGCACCTGGAGTTGATCTGGTCAGCAGAAGTCAGCATCAGGAAGGGGACTCCAGTCTCCCTCCTCTTTGCTGACAGTGTCAGGAGCCACCGCAGGAAGTCAGCAACAGCGACGCTCCAAGCTCTCTGTCGGCATCTGGTCAGATGTTTGTTGGCCCCCTTTTGGGCTGTTGGTCCCATGCTGTGTGGGGTGTCCTTTACTGCAGGGCTGGTAGCCTAGTCAACAGCACCCAGAATAAAACTTGCTCCACCTGGATCTGGATTTCTTGAACAGCTGAAGCCATCAGTCTCTGCTTTCACCTGTGAATAAATGGTTTTGACAGACTTTCTGCTTTTCAGAAGTCATATTAGTGTTTCAATCTGGGAGGAAAGAACTGTGATATGAGTTTGTCTTTGATCTGTCCATTCATTTCTCTTGGAGGGAGAAATGCTTTCCTTGATCTCTGTGTTTTCCAAAGTCCTTAACACAATGGGCAAAAACTTCAGTCCAAAACACAAAAAAAATATGAAATTACCCATCCAAAATCATCAGTCCATTGAAAATATACGTACATATCACCAATCCCAAATACACATATTCAAAGAATAAAACCACCGCAATTCTTCACTATATAAAATTCCCAATATCTCTCAAGGAGGCTGGGCTGCTGATTGATCCTTTCAATTTAAAATTCAAATTTTGACAAATTTTCCAACAGATTGCTATTTTTGGAGCAAATTAATGTCAATATCAGTCTTGTATCACGTTCTGTGCCACAACACTCTCAGAAGAAGTTTGTTTCAACGTTCTGTGTGGCCAGCACAGAAGTTTAACAAATCTTCATTCTCACTTTTTTTTTTTTTTAACATTTTACAAACTAGGAGAAAAATAAAAATCAAACTAAAGAAACAGCAGCAGAAAAGCTACCGTCTTGACTAAAAACGTGCATCCCACTACAGAAAATCAAAAGGTTGAGTGAAAGAAAGAATAAACCCAAACAAAAGTCATGAAAAACAAATTTCAGAATGAATATAAATGCAATTAAAAGAAAACGGAAAAAGAAAAAACAGATGAATCCAAAATTCAAATGCACTTATCAATTACAAACATTTGAGAACATTACACAATGCTGAATGTCACCATGATTCTTTGATGAGCATTCACTATTAAGACTGTCTGAGTATATATGGATGATTTAATCTGTCTGCATCGAGGTGTGAAAACCCCAGTCCCTCCTTGGGAGTCCTTCATTAACAGGAGACAACAAGTGAGGTTTTGAAAGAGCAAATTAACACTTAATCAGGGCAGGAAAAAGATTTTAAAGTTAAACCAGACTAATGTATTCCTTTGTCATAGGACAACACAAACATGAAATAGAAGATGTAATCAAATGAAACTAATTATTTTAATGTCCAGTGTTTGACAAATTTTCAACTGCTAGCTGCTCATTTATGCATTTTCTGAGGCACTCAAATCCCTCTTTACATTGTTTCACATCAACCATTCACACTTTTCAGCAGTTCCTCACACATCAAGCCAGCAATTCTGTGTAGCATTTCAACATGCCACATCTCATCAGAAATGGAACTCTCACAGTTCAATTTCATCAGAGGTAATCTATTGGGGTGTTTAAAATAAAATTTTCTAAAGAGATCAAAATGTGATTGAAAATCTTTTCCTCCCTTGCCGCAGAGTAAAACTCAAATTTCTTTGTTTCCAATTTAATTCTCCTCTTTATGAGCCAAGTTTCTACTGCTTGAGCATGCACGTTCCCAATTCAACAAATCAAATATCCATACAATAAGTTATTTACAGTCATCATCAGCACAGCTGGAGCCGCCTTCTACCAGCTCCCAGCAACACAGCCAACCTTTGCACCAGGCTACGTTTTATCACAAAACACTCAAATTACATCACTTAAATGTATTTACATTAGGCGCCTCTGTACAATTCCTAAGTGTATCTTTAACACAATTCAACTATATAGATCAAATTATTTCCTATTCTTACTATGGTCACGAGGAAACAACTGATGAACCCTGTTCTGGGTCTTACTTCGCCGTCGCCGCAAAGAAAGCGCACCAGGCCTGATCCCTCACAGTCATTCGACTGGCTTCGAGACTTTGTTCTTCCTCCGTGCCCCACAGAGACTAAAACTCTGTCGCCGTCCCTTCGGTCTTTTTATTTAAAATTTATCACGGTTCTAACCTGGTCAACTTTTACTGAACATTTTACAAATTTTCTTGTGGCCCGGTCGACTTTTTCACGATCACTTGAATCTTAAATTTAACAGGCTAAACTAGGTCGGCTTAATACGATCACGTAAATCAAACATTTACACAAGTTCACCAGGTCGACTATCACGATCACTTTAAATTTAAGATTCAACAGGCTTCACTGGCCGACTCAAACGGACTTTCTAAAACAGTGCACGACTCAAACGCTTAGATCCTCGAGACCCTTTTTCAGGCTTTTAAGCTTAACTCAATCATACTCACTACTTGACAAACAGTCACACACACCATTGCTTAAGCACATCCTCATCACTGCTTCAGTTTCAGTTTGGCATTACTTTTACAGACTTACGGCGGTGATGTCTACTGAATCTACACGTCTAAATGTTCTCACATCTACCTAAGCTACGCAGCGTTTTGATAAAACAGGGTCTCTGCTCACCTCTCAATTTTGGGCCCATGTGTAGATTCAGCAACTCACCATGATCCAGTCTTTTGAATTTGTCCGTCCTTTTCCTCAGAGAATCCACGTCTGGGGTCACCATCTGTTAGAATTTTTTGAGACTAACGTCGTGTTCTGTTGGATCTCTGAGGAAGGAGGCTGGAGGGTCGAATTGAGAATTTAAGAAAAAGGTTTAATGCAACAGAATGATGAGGATGATAAGACAAAGACATACACAATAACAAAGACAACATGAAACATAATAACACTGCAGCTGACAGCGGACTGATCCACGCTCCCCCTGACGGAGTCACGTGAATGCAGTCCCGAATATCCATGAATCGCACTCATTTATGCCGTGCACCCGGGGGCTGCTCCTTTTCACCTGGTGCATTCAAATCCCTTCTCATTGGTCCGTTGTTGTCATGACATCATGCCGAGCGCACCTTTGCTGTCAATGAGAGTTAAAATGCTGGTAGACTCTGTCACTTTGGGGGTCGTTTGTGGTGACAGAACAAAAGGTTCTGTCGTCTAAATGTGAAATTCTATCATCAATACAGTTGAATCAACATTGTGTTGTCTTAGCCTAGACTAAGACCCCAGGGGCTCTGAGACAGTAGGCCACCTTTTGTTGGGTGGCAAGGTGTTCCTTTCCTGTCAGTGGTAATGAGGGGGAGGTGAGGACAGAGATAATGCATTTTCCTAAACCTGGTTCTTTCAGACATTTTAACTTTTTAAACTCAACAGTAGCCTACGTTCAGTTGGTTTATTATTAGGCTGCACTCGTATTGAATGTCTAACGTGTGTTAGATAGCTACAGTGACTCAGAGAAGCCAATACAAAATGATGACTTGACACCTGAACACCTCCTGCAGGTGCAGCTATACCTTGGTGAATATGAAGCTTTCATGCCACCGTTTGGTGATTGAAAGTATTACAGTTCATCAGGTCAGATTGCTGGAAATATGGGCATTTACTGTATCCACCAAGCCTACATTCTTCATCATTCAAGACAAAGTCAAACCAAACTAGATCATAATATGTGTGTTTAACAGCTTGCATTTATGCACTGCAATGGACTTATAGGCTTTGACTGAGTAATTTGACTGGGAAAGTGAGACATTTCTCCTACAGTAGGCTATACACACATCCAGTTGTGGAACATAGTCATCCATCCTTTACCTAAGCAAAATGTACTTATAAGTATCAAAAGTAAAAGTAATCATTATAAAAAAAGGTTCCAATCAGTGTTATAGCCTATCTATCCATTAGTTGGTGTTGCTCATTTGAACTATAGGCACTGTAGTCTAAAATAAACCATTATATTTTAGATCATGCGTTTTGTACATATCTAAATGTGCAAAGTAGTAACGTCATATTAAAGTAGAGGAGTAAAACTCTTTCTCTAAAGTTTAAAGTATAGTAGAGGTATACATTTGCAAAAAAAATGGATATTCTTTGTAGGCTACCTTAAAATAATACTAAATTACAGCAGGCTACTTGAGTAAATATAATGAATTACTTTCCACCACACACATCACAACAAATCAGTGCATTAAAAATATTTTCATTATCACCTATGGTATTTTTCTAAGTAGTAATTTCACACTTCAAGATTTGTATGCATCAATTATGCACGCAAAGTTAGCTAGCTATAGAGTTAGCACGCCACACCCCCAGGCTCGGGAAGGCTTCATCCCACAGGCCACAGGACTGTGGGACTCAAGCTCTGAGGTCATCAACCGTCACTTTATCTTTATATACTTTCACATAAAAACTGTTTACACCTATGTGTGTGTGTGTGTGTGTGTGTGTGTGTGTGTGTGTGTGTGTGTGTGTGTGTGTGTGTGTGTGTGTGTGTGGCTATTTACCTAATATAGTTACATTATAGTTGTATTAATTGTATAGGCTATATCACTTCATATTTTCAATGATTTATGTTATTGTTGTGCATGACTAAATAACCATGAACAAACTTCTACAATCCCGCAGTAAACAGACAAATTCCTCAACACAAACTCAACACATTTTCATAAGCTCAGTTTTACAAAAGGCCACCAGATGGACCTCTACTGTGTACAAACTGTGTAACGTGATGCTGTTTTTACTTCCATGGAAATTAATGCCGGTGAGGCCGCATGCAAAGGACCGGTCGGGTGTTCAAAAAGTGCATTGCTGAATAGTTTTTAGCCATGGATCTATACTTGACTGATAACCACCACCACAATTGTTTCTTTGTCATGCAATAGTTTTATAGCCTTTTCGTACTGCCCCTTTAACTTCTGAGCCGATTTCCGGAAAGCAACAACCTGTAACCGGCTCAGCGATCCTCCCCCTGATGGATTATTTAACAGGCGCTGAGTCCCATATGTCGCCATCTGCTAAAAGAAGAAAAACTGCGGAATATTCTCTGAGGCACATGATACACGTTAACAAAACAGGCTAAATAAACACATTAAACACAAATCGATAACTGGAAAACATAAACCAAACTTGTGCAACAGGTGTCCAGCATCCTGCGGGCTTCAAAGGAGCGGATAACTGAGCGAGCCACATCGTCGGGCAAAACATAGAAAGCAGGTTAGTTTATCACTCAGATAGAAAGAATAATGGACTGAGTTGTATTGCAACATGTAAAAACATATCGCATGTTAAAATGGGTATGAACGGAAACGGATATTTCTTTTGATCATTTGGCTCTGGGAGTATGTGGAGCGATAACTGAATTCTCCCACAAAACTAACCGGGTGACTGAGAAGATCTGAAGCTTTGCGAATACAATGCTGACCCCTTAGCCAGGTGAAACGATCGGGCTGAACGCAGGCAACCAAAGGAAAGAGTCGTCCAATCTGCAGCAGCGATGGTGGTGGAGGGGGAAAGGACGCTACTCGCGGCAAGGCAAGGGGACGTGCAGAGTCTGAAAGTGCAATTAGCGCAAAAAACGCTCACCAGCGACGTCAAGGATGTGCTTGGGGCTTCACCGGTCCACCATGCAGCCCGTGCCGGGAAACTAACCTGCCTGCGTTTCCTGGTGGAGGAGGCAGGGCTGCCGGGTAACTGCCTGGCTAACAACGGGGCAAGTCCAGCGCATGACGCAGCAGCCACCGGCAACCTGGCCTGCTTACAGTGGCTGCTGACACAGGGTGGATGTCGGTCAGAGGTGAGTTGTACACGTTAAAGCGTAGCAGACCTGTCGCCTAATTCTCTTTACTCTGACCTGGTTGCCATTTCTCAGCTGTGTAGCCTACCTGCCAACCCCTTTCACCTCACCCACTGGGGTCCAGTTGATATGGGGTGCCAATAACTACGTTTTCTAACAGACTTTGTACTTGGAAATGAAAAAGCTTCTGAAATAAAACATTGACCAACATGAGACACTGAACCCATATTAATAAAATCAAAAAGGTATAGCAGCTCCACAAGGCAGGGTGACCCATTTGCTGTTTTTCATAGAGTAAACCCAGACCCACATTACAGTCTATTTAACTGAGGATTAAGTTAAGTGACCATATAACATGTTACAACTACATTCTACAGGTTTTACAGTGCGTTTTTGTGTTGCTGTTCAAGACCACAAGGCCAATAAATATGGTTTAAACCTAATCATGACACTGTTAATTCAATCATAGTTCCCAATGTTCTGTAAAACAACAATCCTTTTATCTTAAGTGGTGATCAATATTCGGTTTGGTGATAACAGAAGATACAATTTTTCAAATTGGCAACTGCCTGCAAAAATGCACCAATAACAGATTTAGCATCAAGACTTATAGAAATCTGACTGAATAACACGGACAAGAGCCTGAATGTTTTTTTTCTTACTGTTCTGATAACATTAAAAGGCAGCATATGCTAACACTCTGAGGAATAGAAAATAAAGAAATCAAATTCAACTCACAGCACATGTAAAATCCTGTCAACTAGTAGGCATTGGAACACTTTTTCAGTTTTTTTTGTCTTAGTTGTAGATCCATTTTAAATCTGATGCTGCACTGCCTCATATTTCCCTGTTAATGAACTATGAAAAACTGGATTGTAAAAATAATATCTTTATACAACACATACATTAACTCACAAAGGGCACATACAGTAAATAAATACATAATGTCTGTGTAGTTTGATATGATAGTGAGGGAGATATTTGGTAGGAGAGTAGGCATGGGCCGTTACAGTTTCAAGATGTACGGTTTGAAAAAATCACAGTTTCAAAACCACTAAAACTTTCTGTCATAATGTTCTTAAGGTAGGAGCTGTTTTTTATGGGTTTTCAAAGACAGAAAGTGCACTTTAGAAATCTGTTGTCCTTCCAGTGTGCAGTATGTTTAAAAATAAAATCCATTGTGTTCAATTTTATCCAGACATTTCAAAAAAAAATATTGATGATGATGACCATGATATTTTTGCTTAAGGTTATAATGTCAGAATCATATACAGGCACACGCCTAGTAGGGAGTATAGTTAAATCTTAATGATTTCATCTTATGAGCCCTTATGACTCAAGTACCTATTTTCCATGTCTTTGCTGGAAATAAAGTGCAAAGTATTTACATCAGGGAAGAATGCAGCAGGCACTTTGGAG